>CAMPDV010000981.1:0-149259 GCA_946699065.1 Loxodes magnus
TCTAGCTTTAGGGATAATTTTTATAATATTAAATATAATTTATTTACTACGAATAGTAAGTAAATTAGTAAACGATCTTAGATTTTACTATAGCACAGGATAGTGTCAGTTAAAGTTCGGCTAGATACTTCAGTGTTGTAGTTTCTTGATGATAGTACTAAGTAGTGGACTATGAATAGACATTTATATAGTGAAAGCAAAAGAATAAAGTTTACCTATAGTAAAGGAGTCTTAGTTCTAAGATTATATATCTATCATCATGGAGAATCGCCATTTTGTTAGAGTTGCATCTCTAACAGTAATATTAATGGGAGTAGAAATAATAGAAATTCTGACCTAGAAGTTAGTTTTATTTTCAGTTTTGTAAGACTTGGTTATGAAAGCTAAGACAGAGATTTTGATGTTTCTGGTTATATGGTTCATAAGTTTGTCCACGTTTAGCGTGATAGGAATGCTTCTGTTCTACTTTGACTAAGCTTATGAGAATTTTTGGCCCTCTTTATTTATGCTTTTCAGGTTTTCTATAAATCATCATCCTTTTGAATAGGATTTGGAGAGGGAAGACGAATATGAGCAGTTTAAAGAATGTTGGGTAGGAGGAAATGGGTTGATTTTGATTGGATTCATTATAATTTAGACTTTCTTCCTAAACTCATTCATAACAGCACTTATTCTACATCACTTTGAAGTAATAAAAAGCAAGACTATTAAAATAACTTAAGCTTAATCTTAGTTACTAAAGGAACAAATGAAGCAAAAAAGAAACTAATGACTTAACTTATTACTCCTAAGAAAGCAAAGGAACAAAGAATATGAAAAAGACATTTTAGAGTACGATTGATTATCTAAACAAATCACTTTATTATCAAAAATCAAAGCTTAAGATTAAAAACTTTAAACCAGAAAAAAATTAGTGAAGGAACTAGAGCAATAAAAAAATATAGATAAGTATAAGAACAACTCTTATATTTTTTCTGCTAAGAAGTAATAAATAGACTATGATTAGTTAATTATCTACTTATGCTCACAAGCGAAAAGATCAGCTATTGATGCTAAAACTGACCCAGAAAAGTGACCTAAATATAAGATAAAAAACCATAATAAAGACATCAATTATTTTAATTTTACTTCAAACACAAGAGAAGTTATGCTAAGATGCATGCAAAAGAGACTTATGTTCCTTGAATTTTCTATTGCTCATTAAGTAAAAATTCCATGATACTACGTTTTCATTCAAAACATGTCTGAAATAAAGATTTTTCAGCTATGCTTGAAGACTAAGACAAATGAGTTAGAAACTTTTGAAGAATTGAAAAACAAAATAAAGAAATAAATCCATTAAAATAAAAAAGATTAAGAGTATAAAATTTATTAGTCAATGAAAAAGAAAAGCAAGCCAAACTAATAATGCAAGCAAGTATGCAAACTAATAGTCTATCTCATCTACATCATCATTACCTTAGGAGTCTTTAGTCTCCATTTTAACTTCCATCAAAGTTATACTCTTGCTTAAAGTTCCACATTTTATCTAGAAAGATAAAAATTCTATAATTAAGAATTTTACCCAGAAAAGACTTTTACGTTTAAAGACATAAAAGCTATTTTTATGGTCAATGATTTCATTTAGCAATTCATAACCAAACAATCTTAAACCAATTAGAAGCTACTTAAGCTTAGCATTTATGGAGATCCTATATTTAGAGTTACTCTTAGATACACTAATTATCTATCTAATACTTTCGCTTTTTCTGAACAAATTTAGTAAAATCGAAGAACTAAAAGACAAGTTTCTCCTTTTTATATAGACACCAACGAAAAAACTTCACCTACATGAATTTCCTAAAATCATATTTACAAGTAAAAAAATACCAATAAGACAGCTTTTGAATAGGGAGGATTTGTTATCTTATGTCCTAGAAATGATGATTTTATAAAAGCAAACAATCATATAATAAAAGATTAGATGTTCAATCCTCAAACCAAATGCATGATATATGATTTCGTCTTTTTCTTCAATTAGAGTAGCAACATCAATTTTAACAGTTTATACTGATGTAACTAACCAAGTGGAAGAATAACTCCAGGATACTTTAAATATCCTATTTAAATACTAAAATTTGAGGATAATTCTAATATAATAATAGTAGGAATCATTTTATTTTCCCTCTTTGGCTTTTATTTTGTACTGAAGGAACTTAAAAAATATTATAAGTAATACTCTCTTATTTCATTACAATAAACCAAAAAAATACAAATTGAAACCAATCTAAAGCAAATCTAGCACTTAGCCAAGATGAACCAAGATAAGTCCTATAAAGAAAATTATGAAAATAGGAAAGAATTTAAATTAAAGCTTAAGAAATGCTACGATTATCTGAAATAATCATCAAAATGGTTGCTTAATCGCATGAAATGAATATTGAAAAGCTTTTATATTTATGTTTCCAAATCAGTTTGGAGTTTGATAAATTTCATTCATGCTATTTTATTTCTATCTACTTTCATAATTTTTGTGTAGTTCTCTACTAACAAAATATTATGAAAGGATTTATCAGTTCCTTACTTTCAAGCTGATTCAGAAATAGGAAATTTCTTTGACTTCGTAAGGAAGTAAAATGAGTTACAAATAGTATTTTCATCTTATGCTTTCTTCATAGTTCTGAAGTTAATTAGATATTTTGACTTTTATAAAAAATTTGCAATAGTCAAATATTTCATGCAAAGAGCTCTGGAAGATATTACTTTCACTTTACTCCTTCTTTCTCTTTTATTTATTGGATTTATGCTAATGGTTAACCAGGGTTTTGGTCATTCATTCTAGCACTTTAGCTAACTTTCATCTACAGCTATAAACTTAATATAATTCTTAGTTGGTGTAATTCCAATTCATGAAATGATAGAGGTTGATTACTCTCTGTCAGTAATGTTTTTACTGCTTCTGATTATATTACTTCATTTTACTTTGAGAGTGTTATTTACAGCAAATATATTTACCCATTATATAAATTACAAGGACTATGTAGAGAAGTACTTTCCTGAGGAGTAGAATGGAATAAGTAGTCTATATGATATAATAACAGAATTCCTTATAAAGGTTACTTCTAAATGCTTTACTGAACTATGTAAAAAACTTCCTTTATAACGGAAAAAAGCCATCATTAAAAGATAATTCATATTTCCTCGAGTCTTTAAAGATTAAGATATTAAAAGTCCTTTAAGCCAAGCTGTAAGCTTTATTATTAGTGGAATATAATAGTGTGAAATGCCAGAAATTGACTAACGTAATTACTATGAATTGAACAGTATGATGAAACCTTATATTAAATAAAACTGATAAATATCATAGTAAGAAATATAAAATAAAGGATTAAACTCTGAAACAGAAAAAGACAAAAGTGAATAAAAATTTTAGGTTTAATAAGATTAAGTTAGAACTACTTTCTGATTGGGTAAAATTGATGAAAAGCTTTAAGCTAAATAGATGAAACCATAGCAGCTATTTTAGTTGTAAAATGAAATAGATGAAACAGAGATATGCATTAAAATAAAATAAGTAATTTACAACTTTAATAGAAATCCTAATTTTGATCTTTTCTCTTTATTAAATGAAAAATAAGAAGAATGAATCACTTTCACTGATTAATTACAAGATCTCACTTTTAGATAAGAAAACTATAAATAGAAATAAGAGAATTGAGAAGCTTATATTATGTAAAAAATATATAATTAAAGAGAGAAAAAAGTGAATTAGAGATCAGGATGGTACTAACTAATAGCTTTGTTCAAAAATAAAAAAACAAATGAAAACTAAATATTAAGTATGGATAGCAGACTATTCACATTTTGAGAATTCATGACTTTATAAGAGAAACTTACCTTCTGATGTGGTGAATACAATTCTGAAAATTAAATGATAGATTAAATTTTAACGTTTCAGTAAATGAACTAAATTTGGAATAAAACTCCATTCAGTACTAGAAATTTCCATAGAAGTTTCTAGAAGCTTAAATAACAAATTGAAAGCTAATGTTCTGATTATACAAAAGATAGAATAGCCAACATTGAATAAGCTCTTCTTGCCATTGATTCATCTATCAACGATACTTTGACGAAACAAAGGACTATTTTTGAAAAGCTGACAACTAATTTAAAATATTAATTGATAAAGAACATAATGAAGGGAGAGTATGAAGATGAAATAACTAGAAGAAGTTTTATAAAAAATATAGAGAATCAAAATATTTAAGTAAGGATACAAAGCATTCTTTAAGAAAAAAATAACAAATTAGGATTAACACAGTCTGATATAGATGAAAAGCTATCTCTTTGAATAGCTCTTAATAGAATTTAGAAAATACTACTTATAATAAATTGCTAAGACACTATATAAAGTGAAATAATGTCTATGATGATCAACTGGGAATCTGAAAGTGGAAAGGAAGACCAAGAAAAAAATTACCAAATTCTAAATTAAACTCTCAGCAACCAAATTTATAGTAAGCAGACAAATATTTGCTGTTATTAAGCAAAAAACTCAATCTTAATATAGAACTAAAGAAGCATTTAATAATTGCTAGACGAAAATATAAACTTCTAAAGCTACTAGTAATATTTATGAGTATAAATAGAAGAATAAAGATAGAGAAATTAACTTTACAAATATAATATCTAAAAACAACATTAAAAAGGTAAGTTTCAAAAGCAACTATAAAAAAGTTTATTAAAATTGATAAAATCTAAAGTCAAAAGCTAACCATTTAAGTTGCTTGATTAGAGGTAGCAAAACAAATCTATAACGTTTAAGATAAAAGAATCATCAGAATAATTTTAATTTAAATAGAAATAAATAAATTTTACTTCAAAGGATAGCAAAAACTTACAGAACTTAAGTGAAAGTAAAGTAAAATCAAAATCAAATTTCGTAAATAAAAAAGAAAAATAAAACTAGTTAGAGTAAGACTCTTCAATATGCTCTAGTTAAAAATCTATTATTTAAGAATAAAATATAGTGTAAATAGAAGATCAAAGTTAACATAGAAAAGAATCTTTCAATGAGATTTTTTAAAGCAAGTTTATAGGAAATATATAAGAATTATCAAAAATTAGTAATCACATTTAAGAGAATAAAGACCTAATTGTTGAGAATGAAGGAACTGATAGAGTTTAGTTTTTGTAATAGATTTAATTCCTTTAAAAGTAGTTAATTAATGATAATAATTAAAAAAATCTAGAACAAGGGAAAGAAGATTACTCTTAGTAGTAATTAAAAATAGAGCAAGACTAAGTATCTTTTAATGAATCCTTAAAGTTAAACACAACGTTAGGTTAAAAGGATGTACTCACCTTATTAGAAGATCAAAATGATTATAAAATTAATAAAATTGAAAAGCAATAAATCAAAAATGCTTTAGAACGGAATTAAAATGATACTGAATGAAGTTGGGAATAATCTCAAACTCAAAAATAATTAGATTTAAATTTAATTAATCAAAGTGAATTCTTGAATTAAAGCAGAGAAAGATAATCTATTTATTAGAAGGAAGAGCGAAATGAAAATGCAGGTAGATAAGATTTTCTTTAAAAAAATGAAAACATTAACTAAGTTTAAAAATGTAGTTAAATAGAAAAAGTTAAAGCTCCAAATTTTTAAAAAGAGAAGAAATAGAGGAAATGAGCAACATTATAATATATAATAAGATAAATTTTCTTTATATAATAGACTTTAAAATACTTTTAGAAAATAAAAATTAATTAGTTTTTAGAGTAAAATATACCATATGTATATAAATTTATTAAAGGGATATTATAATAATTTATTTAAAAACATATTAGCTTTTCTTAGTTAGTTGAGTATTTATTACAATTCTCATTTTATTAGTCATTAAATAAATTTTGGTAGCTAAAGATCTGATAAATTATATAAATATAATATTTTATAAGTTCGATAATTTAATAAATCTAACTCCTTTTATTCAAGTATTTCGATTTTTTATCATAATACTGTAATTCAATTTTCAAAATTCTAGCTTAAGTTTTACCCTATATTTTATACCTTTTTTATATATCTCCATTATATATAAATAACAATATTTAAATTATATAATACCAATTTTATATCTTTGAATGTATTTTTGCTAATAAGTCTATTTATAACATGTTAATAGCATGTAGCTTCAAATAGACTATCTTGCTTTATCATATTTCTCATTTATTGCTTGAATAATGTATAAAGTTTAATTTCTATTTTGAGTTATTAAAATCTCAATCATATCTGCTGACTTTTAATTTTAAGTTTCTCATTATTTTATAGTAGATACATTTCTTAATAGCTAGAGCTAGTATTTTATAATCTCATTATTTAAGACTGCATCATATCCTCTTACCAAAAATAATAGTAAGCACTTTTATTAGACTATAAAGAGCAATATGCTATCTACTAAATCATCTTTATTTATTACTTAGATCATCATAGAATTTAAGTGCATCACTTATTAGTAAAATTCAATTTTGACCTAGTAGAAGGATTCATTTCAACAAATATTAGAGAATTTATGAGTCTAACTAGATTTAAAATAGACAGATCTTTTAAAGTTACAAAATCAGTTATTTTTTAATATTTTATATATAGAGTTCTATCTAGATTGGTGTAAATAACCATCTTTATTTGACTAGTATACTTTAAGTAAAAATAACTCAGAATAGCTATTCATCAAAATTTAAAGTGTCACTCTAATTAATATCCTGAATGAAAATCTTCAAGATAGACAATAAAAAGTTATTATCCTAATTTATTTTATTAAATCTAGCTATTGACTCTTATTTAAACTTCTAACTTTCTAGTTATAACTCATATTATGTTAGAACAATTAAGTAGTTAATAGAAGATAAAATTACAACTGAGGAATAAAAAGTAAAATATATTTGCAAATCTAAATCAACTTTTGTATAAGAAATAAATATTCTCTCTGCTACTCCACTAATCAAAGCAAATGAATAAAATCGAAAGAGAAAATAGAAACAACTAACTAATCAAAAATGAAAGAAAATAAAAAAGAAATAAGAAACAAAGAATAAAAAGATAATAAAAAATTAAAAAACAAAGATCTTTAAACAAGTAAATTAATATATCTATACAATTCATTAATAAAAAATTTCACCTTAAACTTAAAAGTATTTATAAAGAAAAGACACTTTAACTAATGTTTTTAATAACTATTCCTTATATATATTAATCTCCAAATCAAGGTATGAGTCAAAAAACATATTATACTAAAATTAAATTAGACGCAGTAAATGATAAAAATCATTTAAACATAAACTAAGTAGTTATTATAAAAATTGTAATAAATTTCTATGTAAACATAGAAAATAAAGCATGAGTGAAAGATAAAAATTAAGATTTATTTATGAAATTTTTTTTTTAAAGGTAATGAAAAATTATTACTAATAAATCAAAAAAATCAAAATATGCTCCAAAATGACTAAAAAGAAACTCAAAATTATATAATGATTATTATAAGTCTATTTAAGTCTTTATAGTGCTTAAAAAAGAGTTATAAGTTTAAAATAACTCCTTTAGTTATTTTCGATAACTAAATAGTAACTCCCTCACTATAAATTAGCTGCTCCATTTTACAAACATCTATGAAGTTACCTTTATCTCTATTGCTATCTATTCTTCTTACCTTCCATTTAGTCTAGTCTTATTCCCAAATATAACTCTTATAGATGGATCAATCAGATTTGCAATCATAATTGAATGACCTTCTTGATGCCTTGCCAGATGGTTCAGATTTGGAAAATTAAGTATACTAACTGCTTAATGACTTAGAAGCAACTACAGAGTAAGCAGCATAGAGTCTACAGAATCTAGATAATGATTACTAAGCAAATCTTACAGCTTTGAGTTAGCAGTACGATCCTCAGTTGCAACAATTGTAAAGTGAGATAGCTGCTCTTGACTCTTAAATCTAGTAGATTGATACTGATGTAGCAGCCCTAAAGGAATAGAAGAAAAGCACTAAAGACAACAATAAGAAGAAAGAAATCTAGTAAGCTATCGATAGTAAAAACAACTAGAAAACGCAACTTAAAGACTAAAGAAAATAAACCAATTAGAAACTAACCAAACTATAGAATGAGTACAATAAAAAGAAAGAGTAATTGAACAAACAGTATGAAAAAACCAAAAAGTCCATTAACACCAAACAAGAAAACTAACTCACTAATTTAAATACTCAATACCAACAGCTGAAAGCAGAGGTAGATTAATTCTTAGCTAACCAAAATAATGATACTCCTGATGAAACTGATGAAACTGATGAAACCACTCCTGATGAAACCACTCCTGATGAAAGCACTGATTAAAATTGCAATGCTAAACCAATTTATTATAGAGAACCTGTTACTAAAATAATTGGAAGCACATTTAACAAGAAAGGATATAGCTAGTGGACTTACGATAACTTTTAGTTTGTAGAAGCCCTTACTATTTACTTTACAGCTTCTTGGTGTGGATCTTGTAAATCCTTTACTCCTCAACTGGAATAATTCTATAACTAAGTGAACTCAGGAGGTTGTTTCAAATATGAAAATGTAGCAAGTCTTTATGAATATTCATAAGGTGCTTATGATTCTTATTCACTCGGAATGTCTTTTGCTCGTCAACCTTATGGACAAAATTCAGTCTACAGTAGATATGGAGTTAGTGGAATTCCCGCTTTGATTTTGATTAATAAGGATGGAACAGAAGCAAATAGAAATGGACGTAGTGATGTTACTTATAAAGGAGCCAGCTGTTTCGATGAATGGGTGTAAAAAGTAGCAGCTTTTTCCAATCCATAATATGAATAACAAACTACTTAGCAAACCACTTAGCAAACCACTTAGCAAACTACTGAACAATAAAGTAATGGAAAACCTTCCAATGTAGATGATGTTTCATGGACAGCTTTCTTGGAATCTAACAAGTTTAGAGTTTCATAAGGAAAAGATAATTAGGAGTGGGATAATTTATTATTCGAGCTTTGTGTAGGACATAATAGTTACTAAATAAGTGCTGGAACAATCTCTCATGACGGATTTAGTGAACGTTGTAACTCAATTCCAAACTGGTCAAGTTGTGCCGAAAACGTAGCTTATAATTATGACGCAACAAATCCAGGAGCGAAAGCAGTGGATTAGTGGATAAATTCTGATGGACATAGAAAGAACATTTTATCAGACAATCATTACATGGCAGTGAGTGGAGTAAAAGACGATTCAACGGGAAGATGGTATTTCTGCTAGTTCTTTGCTAATAAATGAAGACAATTTTTTTATTAATCTATAAGTCTATTTATTGATATACAAAGCATATAAGTATATAAAGTATATAAGCATAAAAGTATATAAGCATAAAAGTATATAAGTATATAAGTATACAAAGTATATAAGCATAACTGTAAACTTGATATTTGCTAAGATCTCGATTGAAAATAGAACTGAAAGATATTGAGTTAGATGATAGAGGCTTTATAAGAACTTATTAATAGATAAGAACTGATACATTATAAATTGTAAGATAGAGGCTATTAAGTTGTAAATGATAAAGTCTCATTTATAGACATGTTATTTACACAGTTATTTAGGTAAAAATGTGAAGAGAAATGCTAGCATAGAAGAATAAGCTTTAATAAATTAATTAAAGGCTTGAGATCTTTGAACATATATAACTATAAATAATGACTTTATATCTCTTGATAAAAGAAACTAATAAGAACGAGGCATATCTTTATAAAGATACTCAATAACTTTATACTATATAATGATTATTATAAGTCTATTTAAGTCTTTATAGTGCTTAAAAAAGAGTTATAAGTTTAAAATAACTCCTTTAGTTATTTTCGATAACTAAATAGTAACTCCCTCACTATAAATTAGCTGCTCCATTTTACAAACATCTATGAAGTTACCTTTATCTCTATTGCTATCTATTCTTCTTACCTTCCATTTAGTCTAGTCTTATTCCCAAATATAACTCTTATAGATGGATCAATCAGATTTGCAATCATAATTGAATGACCTTCTTGATGCCTTGCCAGATGGTTCAGATTTGGAAAATTAAGTATACTAACTGCTTAATGACTTAGAAGCAACTACAGAGTAAGCAGCATAGAGTCTACAGAATCTAGATAATGATTACTAAGCAAATCTTACAGCTTTGAGTTAGCAGTACGATCCTCAGTTGCAACAATTGTAAAGTGAGATAGCTGCTCTTGACTCTTAAATCTAGTAGATTGATACTGATGTAGCAGCCCTAAAGGAATAGAAGAAAAGCACTAAAGACAACAATAAGAAGAAAGAAATCTAGTAAGCTATCGATAGTAAAAACAACTAGAAAACGCAACTTAAAGACTAAAGAAAATAAACCAATTAGAAACTAACCAAACTATAGAATGAGTACAATAAAAAGAAAGAGTAATTGAACAAACAGTATGAAAAAACCAAAAAGTCCATTAACACCAAACAAGAAAACTAACTCACTAATTTAAATACTCAATATCAACAGCTGAAAGCAGAGGTAGATTAATTCTTAGCTAACCAAAATAATGATACTCCTGATGAAACTGATGAAACTGATGAAACCACTCCTGATGAAACCACTCCTGATGAAACCACTGATTAAAATTGCAATGCTAAACCAATTTATTATAGAGAACCTGTTACTAAAATAATTGGAAGCACATTTAACAAGAAAGGATATAGCTAGTGGACTTACGATAACTTTTAGTTTGTAGAAGCCCTTACTATTTACTTTACAGCTTCTTGGTGTGGATCTTGTAAATCCTTTACTCCTCAACTGGAATAATTCTATAACTAAGTGAACTCAGGAGGTTGTTTCAAATATGAAAATGTAGCAAGTCTTTATGAATATTCATAAGGTGCTTATGATTCTTATTCACTCGGAATGTCTTTTGCTCGTCAACCTTATGGACAAAATTCAGTCTACAGTAGATATGGAGTTAGTGGAATTCCCGCTTTGATTTTGATTAATAAGGATGGAACAGAAGCAAATAGAAATGGACGTAGTGATGTTACTTATAAAGGAGCCAGCTGTTTCGATGAATGGGTGTAAAAAGTAGCAGCTTTTTCCAATCCATAATATGAATAACAAACTACTTAGCAAACCACTTAGCAAACCACTTAGCAAACTACTGAACAATAAAGTAATGGAAAACCTTCCAATGTAGATGATGTTTCATGGACAGCTTTCTTGGAATCTAACAAGTTTAGAGTTTCATAAGGAAAAGATAATTAGGAGTGGGATAATTTATTATTCGAGCTTTGTGTAGGACATAATAGTTACTAAATAAGTGCTGGAACAATCTCTCATGACGGATTTAGTGAACGTTGTAACTCAATTCCAAACTGGTCAAGTTGTGCCGAAAACGTAGCTTATAATTATGACGCAACAAATCCAGGAGCGAAAGCAGTGGATTAGTGGATAAATTCTGATGGACATAGAAAGAACATTTTATCAGACAATCATTACATGGCAGTGAGTGGAGTAAAAGACGATTCAACGGGAAGATGGTATTTCTGCTAGTTCTTTGCTAATAAATGAAGACAATTTTTTTATTAATCTATAAGTCTATTTATTGATATACAAAGCATATAAGTATATAAAGTATATAAGCATAAAAGTATATAAGCATAAAAGTATATAAGTATATAAGTATACAAAGTATATAAGCATAACTGTAAACTTGATATTTGCTAAGATCTCGATTGAAAATAGAACTGAAAGATATTGAGTTAGATGATAGAGGCTTTATAAGAACTTATTAATAGATAAGAACTGATACATTATAAATTGTAAGATAGAGGCTATTAAGTTGTAAATGATAAAGTCTCATTTATAGACATGTTATTTACACAGTTATTTAGGTAAAAATGTGAAGAGAAATGCTAGCATAGAAGAATAAGCTTTAATAAATTAATTAAAGGCTTGAGATCTTTGAACATATATAACTATAAATAATGACTTTATATCTCTTGATAAAAGAAACTAATAAGAACGAGGCATATCTTTATAAAGATACTCAATAACTTTATACTATATAATGATTATTATAAGTCTATTTAAGTCTTTATAGTGCTTAAAAAAGAGTTATAAGTTTAAAATAACTCCTTTAGTTATTTTCGATAACTAAATAGTAACTCCCTCACTATAAATTAGCTGCTCCATTTTACAAACATCTATGAAGTTACCTTTATCTCTATTGCTATCTATTCTTCTTACCTTCCATTTAGTCTAGTCTTATTCCCAAATATAACTCTTATAGATGGATCAATCAGATTTGCAATCATAATTGAATGACCTTCTTGATGCCTTGCCAGATGGTTCAGATTTGGAAAATTAAGTATACTAACTGCTTAATGACTTAGAAGCAACTACAGAGTAAGCAGCATAGAGTCTACAGAATCTAGATAATGATTACTAAGCAAATCTTACAGCTTTGAGTTAGCAGTACGATCCTCAGTTGCAACAATTGTAAAGTGAGATAGCTGCTCTTGACTCTTAAATCTAGTAGATTGATACTGATGTAGCAGCCCTAAAGGAATAGAAGAAAAGCACTAAAGACAACAATAAGAAGAAAGAAATCTAGTAAGCTATCGATAGTAAAAACAACTAGAAAACGCAACTTAAAGACTAAAGAAAATAAACCAATTAGAAACTAACCAAACTATAGAATGAGTACAATAAAAAGAAAGAGTAATTGAACAAACAGTATGAAAAAACCAAAAAGTCCATTAACACCAAACAAGAAAACTAACTCACTAATTTAAATACTCAATATCAACAGCTGAAAGCAGAGGTAGATTAATTCTTAGCTAACCAAAATAATGATACTCCTGATGAAACTGATGAAACTGATGAAACCACTCCTGATGAAACCACTCCTGATGAAAGCACTGATTAAAATTGCAATGCTAAACCAATTTATTATAGAGAACCTGTTACTAAAATAATTGGAAGCACATTTAACAAGAAAGGATATAGCTAGTGGACTTACGATAACTTTTAGTTTGTAGAAGCCCTTACTATTTACTTTACAGCTTCTTGGTGTGGATCTTGTAAATCCTTTACTCCTCAACTGGAATAATTCTATAACTAAGTGAACTCAGGAGGTTGTTTCAAATATGAAAATGTAGCAAGTCTTTATGAATATTCATAAGGTGCTTATGATTCTTATTCACTCGGAATGTCTTTTGCTCGTCAACCTTATGGACAAAATTCAGTCTACAGTAGATATGGAGTTAGTGGAATTCCCGCTTTGATTTTGATTAATAAGGATGGAACAGAAGCAAATAGAAATGGACGTAGTGATGTTACTTATAAAGGAGCCAGCTGTTTCGATGAATGGGTGTAAAAAGTAGCAGCTTTTTCCAATCCATAATATGAATAACAAACTACTTAGCAAACCACTTAGCAAACCACTTAGCAAACTACTGAACAATAAAGTAATGGAAAACCTTCCAATGTAGATGATGTTTCATGGACAGCTTTCTTGGAATCTAACAAGTTTAGAGTTTCATAAGGAAAAGATAATTAGGAGTGGGATAATTTATTATTCGAGCTTTGTGTAGGACATAATAGTTACTAAATAAGTGCTGGAACAATCTCTCATGACGGATTTAGTGAACGTTGTAACTCAATTCCAAACTGGTCAAGTTGTGCCGAAAACGTAGCTTATAATTATGACGCAACAAATCCAGGAGCGAAAGCAGTGGATTAGTGGATAAATTCTGATGGACATAGAAAGAACATTTTATCAGACAATCATTACATGGCAGTGAGTGGAGTAAAAGACGATTCAACGGGAAGATGGTATTTCTGCTAGTTCTTTGCTAATAAATGAAGACAATTTTTTTAATAAATTATTTAACTTTGATATTTTTTCATCTCTTCTGTATTCGTATTTTTTTTTCTTTTTCCTCAATTTTAAATTTTTCTACCAGATTCTTAATAAATTTCTTCATTTTTTACTTCTTCCTAAGATACAGCACTTTTAGGTTTTTAAATCGGAGACTTCGTTGAAGATTATTATTTAAGCCCTTTTCATTGTTTTCTCTTTATATTTAAAATTCAGTTTTGATGGTGACGATTTTTTTGATCTTTTCGTTACACTAACTTCTCATGTATTTAGTCAACCTTTTTTTTTATGTAGTTGCGAAGAATTTTGATTTAAATCTTGGAATTCTCTTTGATTAGTTGTAACTGTTTTTATAGCAATAATGAAAAGTGTGTAATCAAGTTATAGATTTTTTCCTAATAGCAACTTACTTGATACTATTTATTACAACTAAGATATAATCTTTGATAAATAAACTCTTATATTTCGTGAAATCGAATAAACATATAAGGTAACCTCTAAATTCCATATTAATAGGTTAGAATCTTTCCAATAGAAGTTTTATATTAAATAAATTATTAATGTTAAATCAAAATTCTTCATTTTTAGATTGATAGAATCTAAACTAACTATTTTACAAGATTTAACATTTTAAGATCATACTTGCTCCTTGCTAGAGCAATGCTTTTAGTAAATTTTTTTTCTAAAGTGTTCTATTTTAGATTGTATGCAATAAGTAGACTTGAAAATAAATAAAATTTTATTGATTTAGTCTTTTTTAGAAGTAAAGAAAATATTTATTTATTTTTAGCTTGCTTTTGCTTTTAACAATATATTTACCTATTTGCTTTAATGTTTTTAGCTTATTTTCTATATTTTTATTCTTAAAAATAGTTTATTTAAATTGAACAGAATAAGTTTATTTGTCTAGTAGCTTTCTAAGTTTTTCTCAAGTTATTTTTATTATTTTTAATGGCTAAATCTCTTGTCTTTGTTAGCGTTATTGTTGACGCTCCCTTATCTAAGGTTTGGCCTATTATTAGAGATTTCAATGATTTGCCATCATGGCATCCAGGCTAAGTTTCTTCAGAAATCGAAGACGGAAAGCCTGCAGATTAGATTGGATGTGTAAGAAAGTTGATAACAAAATCAGGAGCCATAATTCGGGAAACTTTAATAAGCTTGGACGATATGAAGCATAGTGTTACTTACAATATGATAGAAGGTCCATTCAATTTTAAAGATTATTTAGCTACAATAAACTGTAAAGAAGTAACAATGTAGCCAGATAAAACATATATAGAAAGATATGCTTTTTTTATTCCTAATTCTAAAGAGGATGAAGAAACTTTAATAAAAAGAGTCAGAGACGGAATTTTTATAAGTGCCTTTAGAGCTTTATAGGAAAAACTAAGCTTATCTTAAAAAACCCCTTATTTTAATTAAAAATTAAGATTCATATTCCTTTATTAAGTAAATTGATAACTTAAATAATCAAGTAGCCTAACTTTATAATTGCTTCATTGGACTATTACAGTTTAATATCCCAAGTTTAAACCAAAACTCAAGCTAGACAAAAATAAAAGCATGATTAAGCAGATTTTCTATTATTACACCTGTTTTAAGAATTTCTATTAAGAGACTAAGTAGAAAGTATTTAGCTATAATAATAGGGAAGAAGGATAGTCTTTGTTTAAGATATTAAATTATCTATTAATAGTTTAAATATTACTCCTAGTATTTTTATTAAGTGCAACCAATAAATTATTTTTCTAAATCCATTATATTGATTCATCAAAAGACTATTCAATTAGAAAGTTTTAGCTATAAGTTGAGGTAAGAGTGAAAAATCCTTCAATTAAATAATAGATTATGCAGCTTTATTCATAAATAGAAATTGAAATAAATAAATTTATAGATGAGAGAACTATAATAATCTTAAAAAAACAACAAAATTGGAGATTGTTTTAAGAGATGAAAAGTTTATGAAAATGATATGATAAAAAGTCATAATTATTCAAGTTCTACACATAATTAACAGAATAAAATAATACATAAATTAATAAATGCTTTGGGTGAAAACCTTTTAAAAATAATAAGCGTAATACAAGCGAAAACTTCTATTTCTTATTATTGTGATAATTAATAATTAATAGGATAAAACTATTAAATTATTTCTAAGAGTAATCTAAATTTAATATAATTAATAGCCTTAATTTAATTTAAGCCTATTTTTTAGGATTAGTTTAGCATTGATATAATAATAATAATAATTATTATTATTATTATTATGAATAAAAGTGTTTGACCTTCTTGTAGGTATTTCAAACTGTTTCTAACCTGCCTCCAGATTGCTCTGGAAAACTAAAGTTAAATATTCATACTCCGCCCACTGTCCTGTCTTGCTTGTTCTTAAAATCTCTAATTTCTCTTCCATTATTAATTTCATTTTTTCTTGTATATATTCCCAAGAACGTTAATCCATAACTGTTCTCTATTCCTTCTTTGCTTGAGCTGTTGCTACCTCTTCCTTTTTTCCTACTGTTGTTTTTCTTTTGGCAGTAACTCTGTTTGAAATTTAGGAATTTCCTATACTTCCTTCACAAGTTTTCTCTTGAGCCACATAGTAGCAGGATTTCACTTCTCGCTTGTATAAAGGCTTGTCAAATTTAATTTCTTCGATTTCACCTATCTCATTTTTAGACTCTTGATTCAATTTACTTTTGCGATTTTTACTGATTATTGCTGACTTTCTTCTAGCTGTGCTTATTTATCGTCAATTTCTCTGTATTTTTAATCTTGATTCTGGGATTAGCTGTTCTGACTCTGAGATATGTTCCAGAAAGCACTTAGATCTCTCTCCTGAAGCATAAGTCTTGATTCGATTTCCTCTTGTTTGCTCAAATTCTCCATTAGTTTGCCATTGTCCTTTTTTTGCTTCCTGACCTCTTCCTGGAGAGTCAGTACCACTTTAATGAGCTATTCCAAACTCATCTGGCTAGAAAGATTGAATTCCGAGACCTCCTAAAAAAGAGCAGACTTCATCTACTTCCTTATATTCTTTTTTAAGTTGGAGTTATTGCATGAGTTGTCTTCTGAGCTTGTTTCTATTTCTCTCCAGGTTATTGGGATTAAAAAAAGGTTAGGGTTGAGGGAAAGAAGACTATCCAAGATTGGATTCAAGTTTCCTCTCCAACTTTTTGAAGGTGGTGTAGAATTTATTTTGAATCCTTCTATTTTAAATTTGTTTAGAATTCTAAATAATTTTATTAATTTTAATTTAATTTAGTTAGCTTAATATTTTTTAGAATATCTAATTTCATAAAGTATTTTAAACTAATTATTAAGTTTTTCTATTTTTGCTTTATATTTAGAATTTAATTAAAAATTTAATATATTTAAATTTTAAGTTTTCTATTTTTCTATTAAGTTATAAAAAAGGAATAACTCTTTATAAAAGTTAACCTTTAAGCCTACTATATAAAAATAAATCCTCCAAAGAAGAATGTAACTTCCTAAAATCTAAAATGAAAGTTCCTAAAAGAATAAACAGGAATAAAGACCCGAATGAGTCAATCAATCCAAGAACTGCTTACTCTTTATATGTAACTGAAAAGAAAAATAATTCAGAAATTAAAAGGAAGCAGCAGGAGAAGAAGAAAGCGAAGGAATGAAATGTAAAGATTTTCTGAAAGAATAGGTAAAGATATGGTAAAATATGGATGATAAAGTAAGGTAGAAATACATCTAGATGTACGAAGATGATATAATGAGATTCTAGGAATAGTTACAAGATTATGAAGAGACAGGATATTTCGAAGGATAAGAAGAACTATTTGCATTAGAAGAAGAAAAACAAATGAAAGAAAAAGGAAAATAGAAGAGCTAGAAGTAGAACAAGAGGAAAGCAATATGCTGATAAAAATATCAACTTTGTGATTTTAAAAATTTCTTATTTTCTTATACTTCTATAAACAATGAACAATTAAATAACTTTATATTTATAAAGCTGATAAAAATACTAAATTCTTAATCTGTTTAATCAACAAATTAGGAAAAATCTTTTTAGTTGTTATTATATTAGGACTTTTTAATAAAGCCTGATACTTACAAGGATAAAAAAGAAAGTTTAAATAAAATTTATTAGATTATCTATTTAATATAATTAAAAAAATAAATAAAATTACTTTTTTAAATTTTAAAACAGCGAAAATAATTTATTTAAAATCTTAAACTTCCTTTGCTAGCTTCTAATTATCCAACTGTAGGAAATATAAATAATTAGCTAAGTCTGTTGATTATTAGGCTTTGCTGGAGAATTCTACTATTTCTTAGTTAGCATTTTATTATATTAATATAATATAAAGCCAAGAATTTCAGAGTTCTTAATAAGTTTAGTAAATTAATGTATATAAGCAATAAACTAAAAATAATATAATATTTAAATTACTCAGATACACTAAATCTTTAAAATATTAAATAATAAACAATCTAAAAGCTATTATTAAATAAGCATAACTAACTTAATTATTTATCTATTCCAAATAAGATTAATCCTTTTAAAATAGCAAAAAGATAGTGCTTTAAAATAAACTTAAAAAGAGACTTTTCTAAGTAAAGTTTAATTTTAGACTTAACTAATTAAATTAGATTAATGGTTGACTATTAATAGAATTATAAAAGCTAGATAATAGCTTGCTTTATCTTAAATAATTAGATATTAATTTATGAATATAATAATTTATTTTATAAGTCTAAATTTAGTTTCTCATAAAGCATTATATTTGCTTATTAAAAGTATATTACAGCATTTCCTTTAATACTATGACATAAATATAAGAGTTATAAAATAAATAAATATTAATTTAGATTTCTATTGTAATAGCTTTTGTATGACTAGTTTTAATTACTTAAACGCTTGCTAGTCTATTTATAAGAAATTTATTAGAGATTTATATTCCTTTTAGCTTAAATTAAAACTAATAAGATACTATGCTTTAAGTATTTAAGACTTTATTTATTTGTTTTATAAAATGAAAAATTCTACAAATCATAATCTTGCTTCTTAAATAAGCAGCCAAATATAAAATTTACCTTCACAACCTCTCAATATATTAAGTCAACCTGAATTCTTTCTTAACTAATAACCTTAAATGCCAATTTCTCCAATTTAAAGACTAAATAACTTGTTTGGGAGAGAAAGAGAAGAAACATCAGCTTGAAAAGATTTTTAGAAAAACGAAAGTGATTAAAAATTTAAAGGGTAACTTTGCATACTGGAAATGTAATAAGAAAAATAGCAGGAACAATACTGGAAAGAAATTATAGGAAAATTAAAAAATAATTACGAAGAATTTCGTGGATGCTGCTGTGGAAAAATGAAATGGAAATAAAGATAAGAAGAAATAGAACAAAAATATGAAGAAGAGTATAGATAATAAGAACATTAAAAGCATGAGTAAAATACTTTTAAGATAAATGTTCAATAGCCTAATGCCTATTTTATTAGATTCTTATATCTAAAAAGCATTCTAAAGAAAAAATAGCAATAATAAAAAGTATCTAGTCTTTCCAAAATTCCCTTATTACTTTCTAAATATGAAATCTTACCTAACTTAATAGAAATAAAGAATCTTATTTTTTACGATTATGATATTTTTTATTACAAACCTAAAATTAACAAAATTAGATACAAATAAGAATTAAAAGTTTGACTAGGTGATGATTTCAGAGCCCTTTAAATTGGAGAAAATAGTTGCGTAATTTCAGGTGGAAGTAGAAGTATTTATGATCTTGCGGTAATTAAAAAAAATGAGATATAAGTATTTAAGGGTAGATTTGGAAGATGTAATCATAGTATTGTAAATTACAAAAGAAATATTTTTGTATTAGGAGGATTTCATAGTAGTGTCGAAATATTTGATTTAGATAATAAATCCTTTTCTTCTGCTTAACGTCATCCTTTAGGTGTACAAGGTTTAAGTTGTGCAGTAAAAGATGCCAAAATATTTTCCTTTGGAGGTACTGATTGTAGAAAATAATAAGATTATTGTAGAACAATATATGAATATGACATCAATAAAAATAGTTGGATTATGAACTAAAATTAAATTCCAACAGTATCGTAAACATGTTCTGTTTTAGTACCAAAGGAAAGCATATTTATTTTCGGTAATAAAGGCTAAATGAAGTAGGTGCTCTTATTTGATCAAAAGCAAGTAATTCCGTTTGCTGAAGATTGTGCTAGAAAAGGAAATATTCTAAATATTCCCTAGTATTATGGAAAATTTATTTATTTCTACAATTAAGAAAGAGAGCTATTTTCTTTTGATATTGAACACGACAAATGGTTTAAACTAGAGAATAAAAAAATCTGAACTAAAATTAAATTAGAAATAATATCATCATAATAATGTTTTTAAATAGTACTAAAATAAAGAATTAAAGTATAAAATATTATAAAGTATGTTTTATTATATTTTAGTAACTAAAAATAAAATATTGTTAATATGAAAATTAAAATTATATCTTAATACTTTTTCTATTACTTTATTTATTATAACTTAATAATTTTTATTTTAAGTTTGTCTTTAGAGTTATAAAGCTTATTTAGTTTATTTTAAAATTTTTATTTTTTTATCAATTATAATTTCTTTAAATTAAAGTAATTTAAGTTTCTTTTAATTATTTTTAAGCTTGAAAAGTTTCTCTTTAAAGAGACTGGAAATTCCTTTCCAGCTAATTAATCCAGTTTACTCTCTTGATGCCAATAACGCGGATATCCTGCTGCTTAATTGAATAAGCTTCGGACAGGGAGTTCCATAACTATGGGCCGACAGGCTTCAAGCAGTTAACAAATGTAGTTAACCAGAAAGATTTTGCTTTCTTGCTTAGATTTACTATAACTAGAAAACTTCTCATCGACAGGATAGGAATTAGCCCTTATCCATAAAACTAGAATGTTTTATCAGAGAGCCAGCCTCAGTTCCAATGTCTTTTTAATTAAATTTAAATTATTATTTATATTATATATTTGGGCATTGCTCATAGTTCCTAAAATAAAACTTAGTTATTTATCTTTCATTTATAATTAAGAAAAGTTAAGGCATTTATCTGAGTTATGTTTATATAAGAGGACTATAAATACTTTTAGTTATATTTAGAAATTAATTAAGTTTGCTTCTACTTTTTAATATGAGCTTATTATATAAGAAACTGCAAAATGCTAACAATATAGTAAACTTACTATAAAAATGCCTCTCTTACCTTATATAGAACTTATTTAATTGCTAGATTTGTTTTATATGAAATATAATGCTTTTAAATTTCTATTATAACTATAATTTATTATCCAATCATCTTAGAGTGCAGGCTTTCGGTTGTGAACAAGTAAAACTTTATGAAGGTGGATTCAAAGCCTACTACTTGGTCGACAAGCGTTAGACCAAGTGACAATTAGAATGGCAAGTTGAATAAATTAAATTTTGAAGTTTTTAAAATTAAGTTTAAAATATTGCTAATTTCCACTCGCTTAAGTAAAGTAAATGCTTTAAAGATTGTTTATCTATTAAAGTATCAACTATTAATCTAAATTTAAGTTTGAATTTAATTATTTTTTAAACTTCCGCTATATTTGGATATCTCTAAGATCTATTTAATAACTCTAGTATAAGGTCATTCAATCAAAACATGTAAAAATGTATAGAAGAGATTTGTTAGTAAAACTATTTAATCACATATGATACTCTCTATATTATATTAATAAAGAGTAAATTATACTCCTTCATAATTTCTTTAAATTTAGTATTTTTTAACAGACTAACTTTAGATAATTTTCTAATTGTTTAAAAACGCAATATCTTTAGTCTCTGTGAGAAGATATATGAGATATAGTAAGATAGAGCTTTTAACTATTTATAATAGCGGAAAGTTAATAAAGTTTAAATATAATGCTTTAAAATTAAGTTTAGAAATAGAATTCAGGTTCTAGTATCATCTAATACATAGTAGAGTATTAAAAGTACTTTAGCTACTAAGGATTTTAAAAAGTGACTATTAGTTTAAAAAGCAATTATTACATCTTTTTATATAATCTATTATTAGTATATGTGTATTTATCATTTACAGTCTATTCTAAATAAAAGCACCATAAAGTTTATAACTGAAAGATTCTATAAATTAAAGAGTTATACTAAAAAAGACTCTAGCTTTGTAGGTTAATTTGCTTTTCTGATTACTTTTATAGCTTTTTCTTACTCAAATTTAGATTTAGGGTAAAGAGGAATAAATAAAAAGCTATAAGAAATATATCTTTAAATTCGAGTTATTCTTACTTAAGTCTGAAATAATTAAGAAAATAACTTTGCTTAAAGCTTTTCAGCCGATCCATAATTTAAGTTGTAGTATAAAAAGAATGTTACATTAAATATGAGAATTATAAAACTCTATAGTAGCGTATAAGTTAAAATTTACATTGGTCAAATTAATAGACTATTAAAACTGAAAGCTAATTATTTAAAATAAACTTCCAAAGCAAAACTAAAAATAAATTAAAATTCTAAGTATTAATAATAGAATGTAATTAAAAAGCTTAGTACTCTGATGCTTCATGGAAGATAAAGCCTAAATATTTAATTAAACTGATCTTCAGACTCTTTTTCTTACTTTTCTTCTTCACTTTTCTTAAAAATCGTATCTTTTGAAACTTCTGATAACTTTACATAAACTGATCTTCAGACTCTTTTTCTTACTTTTCTTCTTCACTTTTCTTAAAAATCGTATCTTTTCTTTTCAAATGTCTCTTATTTCATAACTTTAATTTATTTTACATATGTTATTTATTTTTCTTTTTTTTCATTTATTTTTATCTTTAGATCTCTTATTTAAACTTTTTTTTGTTTATATTATTTACTTTTTTTTTTCATAATCTAATTACTTATGAATATTTTCTTTAATTATTTTTTTTACTTTTCTTCAATTCTCAATTTTTTTTGATACTTTTCTTATTATAATTTTTATTTTCATTGCATTTAAAAAAGTTATCTTTATTTTTTAATTTATATTTCGAATGCAATTTTTTTTTAAATATTTTTTTAAAAAAAGTTTTAAGGTTCTATTCATCAAGGTTCTATTTTTTTTCATCGAATTTTTATTTAATTTATCAGATTTTTATCTTTTTAAATATAGAAATCACTGGAATCGTTTTTTCTTAGAAATATTTTCTCTATATAAAATTTTTTTTATTTTTTTTAATTAAAGTTACTTTTTTTCTTATTTTTCGAAAGCTACATATAACCTAAATTAGTTTATATATTTTATTTATTTAATTTTTATTGTAAATTTGTCCATTCTTGTTTACTATTTTTTCAAATTATTTTATACCCAAAATCTTTTCTTGTTTTGTTCCTTCGCAAATTTCCTGTATTGCTTAACTCTTAAGTCAAAATGCATTTTCACTTTTAGTATTTTTAAAACATTTTTGTTTCTTTTAATTATCTTTTCATGCATTAAACGAATAAAAATTCGTTTTTAAAGCTCTTGTTTAAAAGTATTTTAAAGTTTAATCCTTCCAAAAAAAGTCTTTTAATGTAAAAAGCTAAGCAAAACCAATATAATATTTTTCACAATTTAAAGCTGAACATTATCTATTTTCTCTTTTTATTAACGCTAAAAGTCAAAAAATCAAAAAAAATTTACATTTCCCAAAATAAAAAAATTATCACGACTCAATTCAAAAAAAATTTGCACAACCCAAAATCAAATCATTTCAAAACCAAAATCAAAAATTTTATCTGCAATTTTTTTCCCCCGATTTTTCTCAAAACCCTTTTATATTTTGATACTTTTTTTGAAAATTTATTCCTTTCTGAACATTATCTATCCCGATAACCCCCAGTTTGTTCCGTCCAAGATCCTCCCTATAGTATAAAACGTTGAGCAAAAAAAAGCTTTCACACTTTTTGCAATTTTGAATACATCTTTATTACTTTCAGATAGCAAAATAAATTTAAAATAAATAAACGCTCTATTCAAAATTTTTTAGTTTGTTCCGTCCGAAAAAAGTCTTGCAGTGTAAAAAGCTGAGCAAAAAAACAAAATTAAATTTTTCACGATTTAATGCTTTAAATGCTCTTATTAGCCTTTCATTTAGCTCTAAAAATCAAAAAAATACCAAAACCCAATTATTAAAATTTTATTCACGTACCAAAATCGAAAATTTTTAAATCAAAAAATCAAAAAATCAAAATCAAAAATCAAAAATCAAAAATCAAAAATCAAAAATCAAAAATCAAAAATCAAAAATCAAAAATCAAAAATCAAAATCAAAAATCAAAAATCAAAAATCAAAAATCAAAAATCAAAAATCAAAAATCAAAATCAAAAATCAAAAATCAAAAATCAAAAATCAAAAATCAAAAATCAAAAATCAAAAATCAAAAATCAAAAATCAAAAATCAAAAATCAAAATCAAAAATCAAAAATCAAAAATCAAAAATCAAAAATCAAAAATCAAAAATCAAAAATCAAAAATCAAAAATCAAAATCAAAAATCAAAAATCAAAAATCAAAAATCAAAATCAAAAATCAAAATCAAAAATCAAAAATCAAAAATCAAAAATCAAAAATCAAAATCAAAAATCAAAAATCAAAAATCAAAAATCAAAAATCAAAAATCAAAAATCAAAAATCAAAAATCAAAATCAAAAATCAAAAATCAAAAATCAAAAATCAAAATCAAAAATCAAAATCAAAAATCAAAAATCAAAAATTTTTCAAAACTAAAACTAAAATTTTCAAATCCAAACTAAAAAGATTTCTTAACCAATATCGAAATTTTCAAAACCAAAATCAAAAAAAATTACTATTATTTTTTTATTCCCATTTTTTTCAAAAACCTTTTATACTTTACAACTTTTTCTCAAAAAAATTATTCCTTTCTGACCCTCTACTTATCCCGAAAACCCCCATCTTGTTCCGTCCCAACTCACCCCTATAGTGCAAAACGCTGAGCAAAAAAAGGCTTTCACACTTTTCCCCATTTTCAGCGCTTCTATCTAATGAAATCTCAATCTCCTGCACATTCAAATACAGTATTCTACATTTTTCCTATCGTAAAACACATTATGCTAACTTGCATATAATAAAAAGATATTATAACGAACGTTACTAAATTCTATACAAAACAAATTGCAACATCACATAACTAAAAAAAAACTAGCACTATACTAAAAATTAAAAAAAATTTTTGGTCTAGTACATACTCCAAAAAAATTCTAGCCTTAGAACATTTAAAATTTTTTTTGCTCTAGTATGTACTTCAAAAATTTTATAATGTTAGAAAAATTTAAAATTTTTTACTCTAGTACATACTTCAAAAATTTTTCTACAACTTAAAAATCAAAATTATTTAGCTAAGTATTTACCTCAAAAAATTTTATAACAACGGAAAATTTCGAATTTTTAACTTTTAATTTTAATTTTTTTAGTTATACTTAATTAAATAAATTTAAAACTTTTAAATTTGCTTGCGCTAAAAAAAAATTAAAACTATTATTAATGAAACCTACTAAATTCAGAAAAAAACTTACAAAAAATTTCTTAATTTTATAAATTTTCTTTCTTTACTTGAAAATAATAATATTAAACAGCAGATACTTAATTAGAATAAAAAATTAGAAAAATGTAAAATGTTAAATGATAAAAAATTAAATAGTTTAAATAGTTTAAACTTTGAAGATCACTTGATGTATCTCTACTTGTCCTCAACACTCATTGTAGTATTAGCCATTACGCAATTCTTAAATGATAAGCCATAGTCAGCATATACTTTATTCCAGTCAGTCTAAATAAATGGGGTGTGCTAAATTTGAACTTACCTGTTATTAGTTATTAGACTATTCTCCATTCAATATCCTTCCTATATTCCATCTTCGAATGTTGTAGTCTTTTGATTAAGGTTAAATCCATCATACTGCAGTCTAGTTACTTGATACCAACCAATTGTTATCCTTTGATAATGATAAACTACCCACACTGTCTGTATGACCCAATAGTACACATTCACACTATCCATTATTGATATTTCAGATTCTTATACTCTTGTCATAAGATCCAGATAAGATATACTTGTTGTTATTCGAGAATATTACCGATAAGACACGAGATGTGTGTCCTGATAAGACTTTGGTACATTATTAAGTTCTTGAGTTCCATAAACGAATAGTTTTGTCACCCGATCCAGATATGATGTAAGTGGAATCACTGGATATAGCCACAGCATATACATAATCTGTGTGACCACTCATGGTCTTACAGGTACCTGTCTTGACGTCCCATAGTCTCACCGTCTTATCTCCACTTCCCGATACGATGAACTCTGAATCACTGGATATAGCCACAGCATATACATAATGTGTGTGACCACTCATAGTCTTACAGGTACCTGTCTTGACGTCCCATAGTCTCACCGTCTAATCTCCACTTCCCGATACGATGAACTTTGAATCACTGGATATAGCCACAGCATATACAGAACCAGTGTGACCACTCATGGTCTTACAGGTACCTGTCTTGACGTCCCATAGTCTCACCGTCTTATCTCTACTTCCCGATACAATGAAATCTGAATCACTGGATATAGTCACAGATGATACATAATTAGCGTGACCACTCATGGTCTTACAGGTACCTTCAGCTATGTTGTAGAGTCTAAGAGTAGTGTCAAATGATCCAGATACTATTAAGTTAGAGTTTGGTGAGATGGCCACGGATGTGACTGAGTCTGAGTGTCCAGTGAAGATGTGTGGGTGTTCAGAAGAGATTGATGAGAGGTTAGCATTTGAGAGGTCGCAGTTGATGAACTTAGTGTTACGGAGGTTGGTGTTAGTTAGGTTGGAGTTTGAGAAATTACATGAAGTGAATATGGTGTCAGAGATGTCTGAATTAGATAGGTCGATGTTTTGGAGGCTTTGATTGCTGAAATATAGTTAGTTATTAAGCAATAAATTAGAGGGGTTTGTAATTATAGGCATGATTAAGCTTGCTTACTATTAGCAAACTTAAGTTACACGGTTATCAAAATTGAAATTATTCAAAGGATTTTCCAAATTTTATTCCATAGATGTAGCTAAAGTTTGTACGTCGATGATTTGTCTTTACTTTTGCGATAAATCAAACTTGACTATGTATTCTTTTGTTTAAACTATATCATGCTTTTTTTAATAAGCAATTGCTTAGTCTTATTAATATTAAAAGATATTTTAAATTTCTTTTTTAATTTGATGATCAGTATTTTAAAGTTTTACCTAAATTTGTTATTGTATATTAAGTTTTTATTGCACGTTAGGTTTTTATTCTTAAATATGTCCTCTTATAAACTTAAATTGCTTGAAGAAATTTTAAATTAACTACTCTGCCTAACTTAATGTTAATTACTAATCATTGGCATTCTCTCGTAAATAGTTGAAAACGTTGAACATACATGTCTAGATATTGCTTCTTAAGTTTTAAATATTAATTTGTTAGTTCTACTCTTTCTTTAACTCATCTATCTCTCGTAAGATTTACTAAAACTATTCTTAGGTTTGACCATTTTGGTTTTAATTTTCTTATTACTAACCTGTTCTTTAGGCTTAATCTTATTACAGCTGATTTGCTGCTTGAAGCTCAGTTAAACGTTATATTAAATTTTTAATTTTACTGCTACTACTAGCAAACTAATCTAATAAAATCTTTAATATCTACTGAAAAGATAAAGCCTAGATATGATGCATAAATTAAGCAACATTCTAGATAACTTCCTTTATTTTGTTATAATCATTCTAATTTTTGCATTAGTAGTCCTTTATCTACTTAAACAACTCATTGATCTGTACTTAATCGATTATTGTTTCTTATTGCTGCGGTACTTCTTACTGAACTTATCCGTAAACTTGATATCCTTGTAACTCTTCAGGGTTTATGTTATAGACTTAGTTATGTTGTAAACATTTAATTTCTTTTGTAAGTTGAAATAAAAAATTAAGACACTTCAAACATGAACTACATCCACATGGTAACTATTTGTATAATCGCTTGTCTTAATCGAATTGCTTTTTACAGTTTGGACACTGATTTTTATCCATTTATAAAGATTAAAAAAAATTTAGTATAGAGAAACTAATTATATTGAAATAAAGATTGATAAATTATTTTTATTATTTAAAAAAAAGATCTAACATAAATAAAATTTAAACTTTAAAAAAAAATTAAGATAGAATTTAAACACTTAAATTTTATTAAGAATACTTTAATATTTCGAATTAAAACAAATTAAAATTAAAAATTTAATCATATAAATAAAACTAAAATATAAATGTAAATAATAAAATATTTTAACTAGAAATGAAATAAGAATACAGAGAAAATATTAAATTTAGAAAAAAAATCATAGAAAACATAAAAAAATTTAAATTGTCATACATAATGATAATAAATTAATGAACTAAAATACAAAGAGATAAAAAGTAAATTTGAATATATAAAAATTATTAGCATTTCTTTTACGCGCAGAACTTTTTTAATTAATATTTCATATTAAGAAAAATGTTTACATCCTTCATTATATAATTTTATTATTATAATGAGATGCATCACCTTCAATAAATGGGAAATCTTCTTATTAAATATGAATCTCGACTCTTAATTTAAATGCACTTGTTCTCTTGAAAAAAAATTGAAAAATAATTATTATTAAGCCGTCGGTAGGCCCTTCATGTAAATGTTAATACATCTTGTGAGAATACTTAAGAAAGTTGAGGTTATCTCTTCCTAACTTGTCCACTGTTTTTTGTGGTGACAATTTATTGTGAGAGATTACTTGCTATGTAGTATACACTACACCAAATGTTCAATGGTTCTCCTGACAACTGCCTACATCCATTTTTTTTAAATAAGCATGATTATGTAATTTTAACAAATTATGACTATCAAAAAAATATATTATAAAACAATTGATCTATGAAAATAATATTTGTACATATATTCGATGATAACTAATTAAAAAAATAAATATATAAATTAAACAAAAAAATGTTGTATCAAATCAAAAAAATCTTTTATAAACCTTATATATTATAAGAATAAGTATAAAAATACTATACTTATAACCACGTCATCTTTTAAAAAAAAATAATATTCTCATTAAACTTAACAATAACTTCCCAATTAACCAGAAAAAAGAACATGAATTGCTTCTTAAATATTCGAAACTTTAATATTATAGAATAAGCTTAAAATATAAAAAATAACCAAATGTAACGAGAAGTCGAAGAATTACAACTGAAAAAAAAGTACAAATATAAACAGATAGTTAAAGTAATGTTTAACCTAAATTAAGAATTTATAAAGACTAATAACTGACTAAATAAAATATAATCGAATTATTAACTATTAAAACTTAAATAGGGTGAAAAGCCCTTTCCTTCGGATGCTGCTTGGAGGCCCAGTAAGGAATCAAAAAAATGAGCACGGACAGAGGATAAATCGGAGGAAGATAAACCAATGACAAGAGAAAGACGATGTAACAAGCTGAAGAACTCTGAATGCCAGGAGGAAATTTTCTTCATTATAGGTCGGGGAAATGCACCTGTAATCGCATATTGCATCCTATGCTTTGGAAGGAAAAATTACAGGGACTGCAGGAAGGGAAAACAGGGACAGAGAGACATAAAATTTTTTTTCGACATTAAATAAAATTAATTTAAAGAGCTGCGCACCAACGAGAGTACTACGTGCTCTATAATCCAATTTATTTATTTATAATAAAATTTTTAATCTCCTCAGCTCTAAAACTTTATCAGATAAGGTTCATGAAAGAGGAACTAATAATAAATGAGCAATGTTCAAGGAAGGTATATAACAATTAATAAAGAATTAACTCAAGGCACTATAAATAGTACCTAAAATGTTATTAAAATAGACAATAAACTACTAGAATCTTATTCGATTTACGTAATTTACATTTTGATCTAATATTTCCACCAGCACCCTGAGTATAAAAAAGAAATGGTACATATTTAAAGAGATTCATAAGGGACTAAATATATTTGCATATTAGGGAGGACTCCCTGGTGGAGTGCAAGAATCTAAGAAAATAAAAATAGGACATGTAAATATAAGCTCAATAGCTAGTAAACATGTGGCCTTATAATAATTCATCCTTGATAAAGAATTTGACATTTTTTCAATAAATGAAACATGAACGTAATAAACATATTGCCCAATTGTTATAGAACAATATCGTACCTATTACCAAAACGCAAATAAACGTGCTGGTGGAGTATGTCTATTAGTAAAAAAGTAACTTGATTCTTGTTAAAATGAATTAGATTTCTCAAATCTTCCTGGACATTTTATAAGCGTGAGAGTTGGAAATTTAATAATTGCATCATGTTATTTGCCTACAAATGAAAAGTAAAAAATTTATAAGGACATTGCATATGAATACCTTAATAATATCATAAATAATAGCGACAAGAATCCTACTATCCTTTGTGGCGACTTTAATGTCTTACTTCCTAGCTACGGTAATAATTCATCACAAATCAATAATAATATTTAAAGATTACTAGACTTTATAGAAGCAAATAAATTAATAATTTTAAATGATTAAGAGTCCAACACATTTATTCATAGAGTGAATAACTAATGCTATTGTAATGACTACTTCTTGGCAACTTAACATTCAAATTCTGATGATTTCGTTGACTATAAAGTAATCCAATATTCGGGTTTGTATACTGATAATTTTCCACTAAGTATTACATTAAATTATAATTTAAAAAGAGGTGAATAAGATTAACAATAACGATTACTCTTTAAATTTTTAAACTATAGGATCTGAACACGAGAAACTATTATTAAACTATTTTTGGGATAATTTTATCAATTCTAGTAACTTGATTAAAAAGATGTTGAAAATTAGTATCAATTCATCTGCGATCTTATTAGCTATAATGCTGAGATTGCACTTGGATCTTAAAATGAAAGAAAAATCTATTATCAATTGCCAAGTTACTTAACTACGTTATTTGTTCAAGTAAAAAAGGATAAAATTGAATATTAGAACGCATTAGCTTTGTATGGATGTTATAATTAAGAAGTTATCAAACTTTACTAGCTTAAAATTTAATCTTATAAGCATTATCTTCACAAATTTTGGAAATAAAAAAAATAAAAAGCTAAGGAAAAACATAAAGATCTTAACAAAAATGCTTAAATAATATTTAAATATGCTAAGAATCTAATAAACCCTAAAATTCGTAATTAGATGAATTTTAACTTGAAATAAACACAGCAATTTATTGAAAATTGAGAAACCAACGTTTTTGATAAACATTCGAAAATTAGTTAGATAGATTTTGACTTCTCAAATAGAAAAATAGATGGAATATTTAGAAATAAATCTTTTATCTTAAATTAGGAATTAAGTCATTTATAAAATATGCCTCTTTTTACATTATTTGAAATTAAAAAAATTATATCTTAGCTTACAAATAATAAAGCTACAGGTAATGAGGGTTTAAAGCTGCGCTTATTAAATATGGTGATTAAGATTTGCATTAAATTATTACAAGTTTCATTAATAACATGCTTAGAACATTTAAAATACCTAATGCAATGAAAAAAATAAACATTCTTCCGATTTTCAAAAAGGGAAACAAAAATAATTGATGTAATTGACGACCTATCGCTTTATTGAACTGTCTACTTAAAATTTATGATAAAGCACTAACATAAATATTTTAACATTATATTTATGAACGAATTACTTTATATCCAGCCTAATTTGGATTTATTCGTAAACGCTCCACTACTTAGCAAATTTGAACTATTTAGTAAATTATAGACTTACATCGCAGATGATCTCATAAAAAGTAATTAATTGCTACTTTAATAGATGTAGAAAAAATGTTTGATAGTATATCTAGGAAATTACTTTTCGATTATCTTAGAAGACTTAGGTTACCTTTGACCTAATATTGGCACTAGAATCTTTTTATGATAATGTTGATGCGAAGTTTATAATTTATGGATATCTTACAAGAACAACTAAATATAACAATGAAGTATTATAAGGAAGTAGTCATGCACCTGTACTTGCAATTTTATACTATTATATTGTTATAAGATATTTAGAAGATATCAGAAGAAATCAGGATTTCAAATCTTATCTAAAAATTTCGTAGTACGAGCCTTTGCTGACGAATTAATCCAAATATCCTCTTTCTAGAAAAATGCTTAAAAAGTATTACAAGCTACATCTACAGTTTTGATTGAGTAAAACTTACAATTAATGTAGCCAAATGTGAAGTAATAGAATTCTTGAAATAAATCAATAAAAAGAAAGCTAACCTTCTATTACTCTAAAGCTCAATGGAATTCCAATTGCTTAAAAAGATGAAGTTAACTAATTAGGATATTAGTTATGAATAAAATAAAATTACAAATTACATTGTACAGCAGTAGCTGCCAAATATAGAATAGCTATTTAAAAAGCTAATTTGATACTTTCTAATATGGATTAGTATCCCCTCTCAGCTTAAAAACTCTTTATAGAACTTTTATTTTGTCTAAAGTTGAATATGGAAGTGATATTACTCCGTGAGCTACTATTTCTGGAATTAAAGGAATAAAAAGCAAGATAGCAAAATCGTAAAGGCTTATTTCAAGATAGGCGTTTAGATCTTAAGAATTCACATTCAATGATTCATGCTTTATAGATCTAAACTGGCTTCCTTTTACACATAAGGTAACTCAAAAGTTAATGCACTTTTATTAAAAATTGATATAATACAGCAAAGAAAATCCTAACTCAGACACTGCTTTTTTATTAGAAAAATGCACTAAATTTAATTTACCATACTAGAAACATATAAAGAAATATATCGATTTGTATAATTTTGAGACATATCACATGTTTAGAAAAATATGGATTTTTATAAACTCAAGGAATAAAAAATAAAACATAAATTCTTAATGGAATGTCTATCTAGAAATACATTTATGCCAACAGCAAAAAGAGTTATAGACTAAATATAAATAATTAAAGTGTATTTCCTGAAATTACTTACACCAAATATAATAAACACTATATTAGAGAGACTATTTCCATCAATAAACTAAGAAATTTTTCTTATAATTTTCAATAAGAACTCAGTAATCGCCACATTAACGTTAGATATAGCATTATTGATTATGTGGCTAATACTTTGATGAAACTGATCATATTTTTGAATGCTAATACTATGCAGATATTATTGAGGAATTCGAAAGTCATAAAGCTCTTAAAGAAAAAGACAAAAAGAAACTAATTCTTTATGACTAAAACTATATAAGCAAACATCTTTAAAAAAATCAAATTCCTAAAATAGACAAATTAATCAAAAATTTTAATTTCAAATTACTCAAAAAGCGCCTTGAAATGTTTAAACTACAAGATGAGCTGTTAGAAGAGTTTCTAGAGGGAAAAAAAGAAAAATTTAATCAAGAAAATAAATAAAAATATATGATAGTGAAAGAACAAGAAAAAACTGATTGAAATTTACAAACTTTTATCTTTCAACATATTTGTAATATTTATAGTCTAAACTATATCTATTACAACTATGTCTCACTATTCTTAAATATTGAAAATATTATATTTTAATTAATTAATTAATTGGAAATCATGCATCTTAGATCATTAAGAGCTGTAATAGATGGACCTTTTTGCGCTTAAAATCTAAATCCTGGAGAATGAACTGCATTTCCTTAAACTACAATACTATATGTGATAACGTATGCTAACGTTCAGAAGAAAATTGCTCCTAAACTAAGAATCAACATTGGATGTATGATTATGTCAATTAGCAAAGAGAAATAACTCTATATTTGAAACATACTCAATGATGAAATAGTAATACAAGAAAAATGAAAAGGAATAGATGGAAAATTAATGATAAAAAGCGATAAAGTTCCACAATGATGTAAATTCCATTACACGAATGTAGAATATAATCACCTACAAAAAATTAGAAGTGAATTAATGGAACAATTCATACAAGGAATACCAAACTTCCTAAGATTCAACAAACACAGAAAACAGGAAATATGATCTTATTTAGACTACGGGCCAAATGCAATGGAGTAGAATAAACCATGAAAAGAAAGAAAAAAATCTAATAGAGAGTGAAGCATTTTAATTCTGCAATTATAGAAAGGAAGATGAGATCCATATAATAAAAGATTGCAGATAATAAAAAGAAGAAAGAGAATAGTTAATAGAAAATATCACGAACGTAATTATCGGTAATAACTAATAAAAATAAGCCTTCTTAAACTCAGGTTTGAAGAAATAGTGTGAGGAAATTACAAATTCGAAAATCTGATATGAACTTTACAAGTAATCAAAAGAAAAGAAATAGATTGTCACATTAAAAATTTTCTGAAAGATATATAAGAGAAAAGAAAATTGGGGTTATATTTAAAAAATTCTTCCTTATTAGAAAAAAATGGTAAAGACTATAGAGCAGAATCCAACGAGCATATTTGAATTTATAATAATTTATCAAGAGGACAAAAATAAAAATATGATTTAGCAACTTTATAAAAATTCTAAGAAAATATAGAAAGGAACTTGCGATGCCCTCAGAAGAGACTAACAGATAGCTTAACTATCTAAAGACAAATAAAAGAGTTGGAAAAGTAATAGATAGAAGTAGAATTCTACTGTTTTAAAAAGACCTAATGATGGAGATTGACTCTAACTATTCAGATCAGGATATAATGAATCTATTGGAAGAAAATTTAGAAGATTCTGATCTGATAAGATAATTTTTAAGAATACTCTTACTTTTGATTTTCTCTTAATTTTTGGTCAAAATATCGATGGTGAAACCACGTAAATTAATTGATTGGTTAATTCATTCATTCATAAACTCTTTCTTCAGCATTTATAGTTTTTTTTTGATTTTTTGATTTTTAGATCTTAATCGGTTGTTCATTTCTACACTTTTTTTTAATTACTTTTAAACTTCGCTTTTTTTTTCGTTTCATTTATAGCTTTCTTATGTTGTCGATTTATATGCCTTTTATCATCTAAAACAGATTTAATTTTTTTATTGTTTATTTCTTTTTCTTTTAAGATTTCTGATAATTTCCTTTTTCAATCATCATTTTTTCTGTTTTTTCTCTTTTATAGCCATTTGAGTTTATAATTTTTGCTTATTTTCTATTTTGTGGTCTTATATTAATTTCTATCTGATTTGTTTACATGCTTTAAGTGTTGTTAGTCTGGTCTTATGAAGTGCTTCAAAAAGTATAATAGTAATAATAGTAATAATAGTAAACTAAAAGTAATTAAAGTTTAGCATTCCCTGGATTTTCAACCAGGTTTTTGCTACCATTTTTTTAGCGTGGATGGAACCACTGAGAATCTTCTGTCTTTTATACGAATATCTTCTTCTTGTAAATTCCCGTTTCGATGATTCAGAGTCTGCTAAGTATTCTTAACGTTCTTCGTTGTTCTTTCATCTAAATTTATCTTCACTGATCGCAATTTTGTAATAGATGTCACTTTGATTTGCAATAATAGCAATTTTTGATTGGTCTTTACTTGAATCTCTTCAGAAATACTTTTTTTCAAGTTAATCGATTCTTTGGAGTAATTCTATATTAATCTTTTCGTCATTCTATTTTTCTTGGATGTTTGTTTATGTAGAAACTTTTTCAATAATCATATTTTGTTCTCGCTTAAAATTCGATTGAGATTATTCATATAGTTACTATTCCGTGACTAAATTATTTTAAATCAATTGTCGTCTTATTATTAGTAGCTCGTTGTTTTAATCTTCTATAGTATTCATTAGTTTTCTTATTTTTTCCCCTTGATTGTAAATTGTTTCCTAATAATTTTGTATTATTGTTTTCATTTAGTCAATTTATATTTAGATTTCTGATTATTTTTGTACTTTACTGGATTCGTCTCTATTGTTCCAATTATAACTTTTCCTTCAGATGAGGAACTTGATTTATCTTCTTCTTGTTATTGTTTCTGCATTAGTTTCGCAGCTTTCCTTTTTGCGTTCTTAATTTGGTTTTCGGAAAGGCGAATAGATTATTCCATTTTTTTTTGCTTCAAAAAGTATTTAATTTTCTTTAATGGGAACAAAGTTTTATTGTTATTTGTTTAGTTAAATAAATAAATTGATTATAGAGCACGTAGCACTCTCGTTGGTGCGCAGCTCTTTAAATTAATTTTATTTAATGTCGAAAAAAATATTATATCTCTCTGTCCCTGTTTTCCCTTCCTGCACTACGTCCCCGTAATTTTTCCTTCCAAAGTATAGGATGCAATATGCGATTACAGGTGCATTTTCCCGACCTATAATGAAGAAAGTTTCCTCCTGGCATTCAGAGTTCTTCAGCTTATTACATCGTCTTTCTCTTGTCATTGATTTCTCTTTCCGATTTATCCTCCGTCCGTTCTCATTTTTTTGTTGCCTTGCTGGGCCTCCAAGCAACATCCGAAAGAAAGGGCTTTCCACCCTATTTATATTATATATATTATAATAATTTAAAATATGGACGGTGAGTCTTAAGCTAATCTCTAGCTTGAGACTCAATATCAGAAAAGGCGAGTCTTATTCTGTAGTTTGCGCCTTGGAAGCTCTCCTATTCACTATGCCGTCAACTTGGATAGTAGCTTGGTGGAAAGCAAATCGTAGCTGAATCAAAAATAAACTAAGATTTTTAACTATAGAAGATACTCAAGACTGACTTTTGTACTAGAAGGAGAATTCCTTAAGAATTTCAACTCCGGCCTTAGACAGAGTCACAAGAACAGAGAGAAGAAGGTTTCACATTTGTGAATTAAAACAAGCAGAAAAGAGTATCAAGACTATATTATTAAAACATTAATCCGTGGATAGCCTATAATGGCAGACCCACGTTAATCAATTAATTAATTTATCGTATTATCTGTTCACTTTCTCTTTAATTTTAACATTTAATATTGCGTTTAGCAGGAGGAATTTAAATTCCATCTTTTCCATATTTTCTTTTGAAAGGATTTGATTATTTAATAACAGTGCGATTCTAGTTTTCATTATAATTAATGTTTGTTTAGCTCATTTAATCTTTTTATCAAGGCTTGGTTTTTAGATCAAATAATTCTTTCATTAATTACTTATTAATTTCTTATTATTTTCTTAAGTTTTACTCAAACTTTTAATTGTTACAAATGAAGTTAATTATTTAGCTAATGATAGAATTACTGGAGTTTTATATAATTCTCATCAAGCAAATTTGTCTTGCAAAATTGATTTTATTATTCAATTTTTATTGTACTAGATGAAGCATTTGAACATTAAACTTTAACTTATATTTTTTTATCCTAACTTAAATTGTCTGTTTAAGTTTGACTAATTTTATGTGAATTTACTTCCGTTTAAATTTGCATTTCAACTTGAATTATTTTTAGTATTTGTAACTGATAAGTATAAATGATTGTATTATTTTCTAATACTCTTTGCTTTTATATTAATATATCTTAAATGATATTTTATTTTCATTGTAACTCTGTTTTATACATCATATATTACTTATTTCCATTTTAATATTGCTTTTCTAATTCTTTAGCATTAAACACTAACCAGTAGATTATTGATTTAAATATTAGTAATTTTATAATTAAGCTTCAGTGTTTCTTTTTTATTAATAAGCTTCTTAAAGTTCTTGTTAGATATGCTTTAATGCTTATTCTTATTATTTATATAATTCAATTTAAACTTGCAGGAAGTTTATTTCTTTATGGGTTAGTATATCACTAGATTATAAATTAGTTTGTGTTTATTTATGACTTTTAACTAGTTCTGTTTAAGTAAATTATTCATTACTAAGAGCTTATTCAATATATTTCTTTATTTCATCTGCTTAAATTAACTCTTCTTTTGAGCTATCGTAATTTGTTTATATTGATTATTCATTTCTTGCAGAAATGCTTATACCAGTCTAGACAATTTAATTAATAAGGCAAATTTAGAAATTTGCTTAAACTTCTTTATCTAAAATTATATTTAATTTGTTGTAAAATTTAACTGTTTAGACCTTATTTTTAATTATTATTACTCTTATAGATCTAACATTAGCATCTAATTTTCGTTTTTGATTTCCTTTATTTTTATTTATATAAGTCTTATACTATTCAAACATTGCTTCATAAGAGCTTTTCATGACTTAAATGTTTTGATTATTTTATGTAAGAATAGTGTTTAGTTTTTCTAAAGAATTGTTATTATATATAAAAAAATATAAAATGGATGTCGGCCGCGTCAGACAAATTAGTAGATAATCTGGTGCAGTGTATACTGCATTGCGAGTAATCTCGACTAGATGCCACCACGGGGAAGGGTGGATAAGCTCCGTTGAGACATACCTAACTTACCCTGAGGGTTCTCTCTAGCAGAATGAAAGTTCGATTGACGGGCCTTCTAATTACCGACTTAATAACTAATTCTTATTTTGGACCTTATTCAAGAAGACTAAAGCATTTGACTCGAGATTTAAGAATAAATTTTAATAAGAAGATTCCCCATTTGGAGAAGCTGACATGACTCATCGGACCTCTAGAATTTTAACAAGAAACATGAAAACATTTTTCTTAATATTAATATTGAAAGAGCTGCGTGCCAATGAGGTGCTACGCGCTCTATTATTATTTTTATTTATTTATCTATTAACTTTTATATTTTAATCTTGAGTTCTTTTACTTCATTTAGAAGCCTTTCATTTTATTTTTCAACTTAAAGAGTATCTTAAATATCCATAGTACTATTTACTATTTTTAACTGGTTAGAGAATGATCTATCAAAAGTATTTTACTATATAGAGGATATTTTTGATACGAGTGTTGAGACTGAGGTACCAATCTGGTTTTTTTTATCTATAAATATATTTTTGAATCTTTAGAATTCTTGTTAGTTAATTTCCAGTTCTTAAGGAATTTCGAAGTAATTTTAACGGAATTCGAAGGATCTTGTGAACTGGAGATTAACTACAACTATTTAGTAAAGCTCTTAACAAGTTTATAATATGCTTTACGGATTTGAGTTCAAATGAATCAGGATCAATTTTTAGAAAGTAGTCGAGCATCTGCCTATGCTCATTTAATTAGATATCAGTTCTTTATTTTTAGGTAAAGAAGAGTCGTCAAGATTTTAATCCCACGATATTAAGAAATCATTCATTTTTTATATTTCCAATTTATTTAAAGAGTTATTTCCTATAGCTTCCTCTATGAATGGAATACACTCGCTTCCATAACCAAATATTTGATTTATAAAGAATTTTATTATTATAGATGCATTATATAGAGTGATTCTTTTATAAATTGCTAATTTGCTTAAAATTCATGCTTGGGTTTTCTGGCATTCTTAGATTCTTGACTCCAGATGTTTTTAATATGAAATATTTTCTTATATCCAATGACCTAAATACTTAAATTCCTTCATTTTCTCTATTATTATACCATTTATTGTGATTATCTCTTAATTTTGTCATGCATTACCATTTCATACCATTCATTTTGTTTTGATCGCAATTTATAAATTATAGAGTTATGATCATTATTATAGTATATCAGTCATATCTTCTAGTTAATCTGGATGAACTAATGGTACAATATCATCAGCATATGCTAGGGCGTCTACATATCTTATTTCTGTTCCCTATTCAGTTTCAGTCTGTGTTATAAAACCAACTTCTTTTTCCTTTAGTTTATTCAAATTGATTTAATATTATATTATATTGAATAATCTTGGGGGAGCAGACACATCCTTATTTACTCCGTTTAAAGTTTCAAATTCTTCGGAGATAAGATCTCTTGCTCTTAATCTTATTCTCTCCTCTTTATATATGTCTGCTAGGAATCTATTTCTCCTTGCGTTACTTCGATCTTATTCAGTATTTTTCATAAATCTGATTTAATTACTGAATCAAATGCTTTTTTAATATAAATAAAAAAGACGATAGTCTCTTGATTGTTATAATATAGAACTTCAAGTAATATTCTTAGATTGAATATTTGATGAAGGCATGATTTACATGTCTAAAATCCGTAATGCAATTCATCATCAAATCTTTACAAGTAAAGATTGAATTATTTCAATAGTATGAGATCTATATTTTAAAAAAGGTGAATCATAAGTGATATAGAACGGTAGCTATATCATCAGTGTTTGCTTTTCTGTGTAATATTTTAATGTAGGATTCTTAGATGTTTAGTATTTTCCACTTCTGAAATATATTTTAAATAAATTTTCAGTAATTTTTATATAACTAATCCTACGGCTTTAAGAAACCTTATTTAAACTAAGTCTGGTCCTGCAACTTTTCATAAACTTACTTTTCAAAGAATCTTTTTACGTCTTCTAAAAAAAAAGTACAAATTATTATCCTTCCTCGGATGGTTAGCTTTGAAGAAAAAATATAACTCCAAGACCATTCGGAAAGCTCGGAAGTGAACTTGGGTGGAGACACCGGCGAGTCCGAGACACTGTAAAAGGTACTGCAGGGGTTATGGACCTATTAAGGAAACATTCCATTATCCATAAAACTTTTAATTTAATTTAATATAGAAATTAATTATATTGAAATAAAAATTGATAATTTATATTTTAAATTAAAAAAAATTAAAAATTAAAAAAATATCTTAATGTTTTAAATATTTAAATTAAAATTGAAATATTTTAAGTAATTTAAATAAAAAGAAAAAATATATATAAAAAAATAGAATTTAAACAAATTGAAACAATTTCTAATTAGAATTAAAAATGAATTTTTAACAAACTTTTAACTTAAAAAAATAAATTTGCTCAAATATTATAAAGTAAACAGATTTTCCTAATGAATATACTTTAAAGATGTCAGTACAAGTGCACAAAAGATGATAATAAATATTATGAAAACTGAACAAATTATAATTAATTAAAAATTATATTACATATCAATTACTCTAAGAAAATATTTGTAAACACATTTAACTAAATTTTTTTTTATAAAATAAATAATAATTAAAAAAATAATAAAAAAATGGTGGACAAATAACATTATAAAAATATATGAACTAAAAAAAGGATGTAAAAAATAAAATTGATAATAAGATTTATTAAATATAAGATTAAGTATGAAACGTCTAAGCTTAAGTCCACAACTTATTTAAAAAAAATAATTTTCTTGTGTAAAATAATAAATAAATATAATTTTAGAGCTCGTAGCACTCTCGTCGGTGCGCAGCTCTTTCCATATTCAATATATGTCCGTTTCTTCAAGTAAGCCTTCAGGTAATTGAAATTCTTCTCTTATTAGTTATATATCTTCCTCATTTTCCTCTACATTATCTCTTATTCGTCTGTCTTCAATCTATCTACGATTTATTAGATCTTTATTGTGAATTTAATTTATTTTTTCTTACATTTCTTGCTAATCTTCATTTTTAATTCTTTTTCTTAATCAAGCTTTATACACTCGTAAAAATTATCTTTTCCTACTCTATAGTCTTTTCCTATTTCTTTTTTTCATTCAATTTTCTTTTCTATATATCCTCTTTTCCTTTTTTCTAATATATCTTTGATATAATCTTTTATTATCAAGTCAATTTTAGCTCTTTTTTACTCTTCTTAGGTTCTAATGAATTTCTCGAATTTGGCCTATCTCATATTATATCAAATAGTTCCATATCTCTCTACTCCTATTGCCCTTTGATTTCAAATACATATTTATCTTCCTTCTTTGTATTCCGAACATTTTTCTATGATATGTCCTCCCATTTTCTCTTGCATCATTACAGAAAGGGTATTGATTTGTCACAACTAGGTGTCTTTATCATTTCTACGTATACTTTTTATTCTCAAACTGCATGATTAATGTTTTATTCCCTTTTTTATTATTTTTACCATCATCTATAAATATTTTTGTCCTCAATTTTTAATTCTAATTTTATTGCCATGCAATATTAAAGTTCTCTTCTTTACTTAGGTCGAACATTAATCCGTCTACTGTTTTTTCTTAGTTACTTATTAATCTGCCTCTTAATCTCAACTTTTTTTTATAGGTAATGTTTAAATTTCATAAACTTCAGTTTATACTCTAACATCTCATTTTGGACTTAATAAAGGGCATCTATGATCGTTCGTAAGGATCTTCTCTATATTATTTCTAATTTAAACTTAAAGAGTTTTTTACAAATTATTCGCAATATGGAATCACTTTTGTCTCATAACTGAAAACTGAGCCTACGAAGGTTTTTATCATTATTCCTGTATTATATGGTGTTAATCCCTTAATCATTGTTATTTTTCCCAATATTCATGTTTGCATTTTTTATACTGCTTCTCGTCTATTCTCCATGTGTTTTTCAAAACTGATGTTCTCTTCTATTATATGACCTAGGTACTAAAAGGTCATTACTCTTTCGATCCTTAAATGTCCCACTTCGATATATTTCCAATATTTTCTTGGTTATTATTTTCTGCTGATTTTCTTATCCTTCATTTTTTAATCTGCGATTTCCAATTTGAACTTTTCTACCCTTGAGGTAATTTTCGGTAACTTCCTTTAATTATCCCCATTCTTCTTATTAAAAGTAGGTCATCTGCGTATACAAAAAATGAGCATTTACTTCTTATGCGCAAACCTATTTGCTTTTAAAGTTTATCGTAATTCCTAGCTTATAATCTTCAAAAAAATGAAGAAGTCTTGATATTTTCAAGTTAAATAGTCTCGTCGACATTATTCTTCCCTATTTTAGTTCTTTATTTGTCGTGAAGCTTTTTATAATATAAATTGATTTTAGTTTTATAATCTCTTTACAGTAAAATTTTAAAGAAGTAAAATTACCAAAACTATAAGATTAAGTTTCTATAGAAGATAGCCATAAGAACATGTGCAATGAAAAAAAAGTTTATTTAAAAAAGGCATATTAAAACGACATCTATTATTGGTATAAACTTATCAGAATCAGATATGAGAGATTATTGTTACAATACACATATTTATTTTTTGGAATTGAAAGGAAAACGAATTCATTAGATAATAGATAAGACGAATGTAGCAAACTTTGATTAAAAAGCTTTTAAAAAAATGATTTTCAACAGAAAAACTTTAAAAATTCAGTCCAAGATACTTATTCCCGAACTACTCAAATCATCATAGTACAAAACTTAAAACAAAAAATAATTTTCAAATACTTTTTATTACGTTCCTAAATATTAAGTCTGAAATTCCCAAATCCTCTAGTATGAAAAGAAGTTTTCAAAAAAAATTCCAAAAAGATTTAAATCTGATTCCTAAAATTATAGTCCGAAAAACGGAAACCCTATAATATGAAACTAAGATCTAAAAACAATTTCAAAAATTTTTTATTTCATTCTAAAATATACTAACCAGACCTCTAAAAGCCTCTAGTATAAAAATAAGAAAAAAAACAATTTTCAAAACTTTTTACTCCGTTAAGTTATCTACTCCGAAAAACTGAAATCCTATATTCTGAAAATAAGATCTAAAAAAAACTTCAAAGCTATTAAATTCATTCCAAAATATCCTTGTACGAATCACTCAAATCCTCTAGTATGAAAATAAGAGCTAAAAACAACTTTAAAAAACTTTTTCCATCGTTACATAACATCTAGTTGAAACACTCAAATCATCTATTAAAAAGTCAAGATCTAAAAAATCTTTTCAAACTTTTTATTACACTAATATCCTTGTCAGAACACTACAATCCTTAAGTATGAAAAAAAGGCCTAAAATTAACTTTCAAAAACTCTTTATTTCATTAATACCCTAATCCAAACCACTCAAATCCTCTAGCATGAAATTGAGAGCTAAAAACAACTTTTATGATAAATAAATTATTTGAAACAAAAAAATAGTATAATAAAATATTCAGAAAATGCGGCAAACAATTAAAGAAAAGGGTAAAGAACAACGAAGAAGTAAATGAAAATCAATATAAAGGAAATATAGAGAATACCAAAAAGTAAGACAAGAATACATATAATCAAGGAAAAAGATAAAAGAAATTAGCTTAATCTATTTATGGACAATATAAATAAAGGAAATCTGACAGAAAAATGTAAGAAACTAAAAAGCCTGCTTAATAGAAAAAATAATTAGTGAATATCCTTACCAAAAGAAGATGTTAAGACTTTCAGAGATGAATGATATTAGTTATATGAAGATGGCGATAATACGTTACCAACTAAATTCTTAAATTTGAGAAAAATAGTAGTAAAAGAATATGAAATCTGAGAAAGAATTAACTAGATGGCGAAATAAAAAGCACCAGAACCTAATGATATAAGTAGGAACAATTTTAGCTTGTGGGAAAAAATTAATAGAAGTAACTTGCAAAATGATAGCTAAGATGATTTAAGAGGGAATAATACCTTAGGAGATGAAACAACAATACATAATACTAATATACAAAAAAAGAGGATAGATGAACCCGATAAACTATCGACCAATCTCTTTATTGAATCATGCTTTAAAAATTGTAGACACATGAATTTTCTAGCAATTGTAAGGATATTTTCATAATGATGAAAGAGAATACTAATATGGTTTCAAAAAGGAAAATCATGAGCTCTATAAATTTTCAATCTAAGAAAAGTATAGAAATGCATTTGCGGAACAAAAAAGTTATTTGTAATTTTTGTTGATATTAAGAAAGCCTATGACTCAGTGCAAAGAAAGTATATTTGATAAATCTAAACAATCTAAAAAGTACCGGAATAGATAATTAAACTTCTAGCAAACTTCTACTACAAAGAGATTATAAAACTAAAATCAATTTATATTATAAAAAGCTTCACGACAAAAAAGGATCCAAAACAGGAAGCATTAATTCGCAGAGATTGATTTATTAATTAATAATATAACTTTTAAATATTTCAAGAGCAAATTCTTTGAATTACGATAAACTTTAAAAGCAAATATGTTTGCGCATAAGAAGTAAATGCTCATTTTTTTTTAATGCAGATGACCTACTTTTAATAAGAAGAATGGGGATAATTAAAGGAAGTTACCGAAAATTACCTCAAGGGTAGTAAAGTTCAAATTAGAAATCGCAGATTAAAAAATGAAGGATAAGAAAATCAGCAGAAAATAATAACCGAGAAAATATTGGAAATATATCGAAGTGGGAAATTTAAGGATCGAAAGAGTAATGACCTTTTAGTACCTAGGTCATATAATAGAAGAGAACATCAGTTTTGAAAAACACATGGAGAATAGATGAGAAGCAGTATAAAAAATGCAAACATGAATATTGGGAAAAATAACAATGATTAAGGGATTAACACCATATAATACAGGAATAATGATAAAAACCTTCGTAAGCTCAGTTTTCTGTTATGAGACAAAAGTGATTCCATATTGCGAATAATTTGTAAAAAAACTCTTTAAGTTTAAATTAGAAATAATATAGAGAAGATCCTTACGAACGATCATAGATGCCCTTTATTAAGTCCAAAATGAGATGTTAGAGCATAAACTGTAGTTTATGAAATTTAAACATTACCTATAAAAAAAAGTTGAGATTAAGAGGCAGATTAATAAGTAACTAAGAAAAAACAGTAGACGGATTAATGTTCGACCTAAGTAAAGAAGAGAACTTTAATATTGCATGGCAATAAAATTAGAATTAAAAATTGAGGACAAAAATATTTATAGATGATGGTAAAAATAATAAAAAAGGGAAGAAAACATTAATCGTGCAGTTTGAGAATAAAAAGTATACGTAGAAATGATAAAGACACCTAGTTGTGACAAATCAATACCCTTTCTTTAATGATGCAAGAGAAAATGGGAGGACATATCATAGAAAAATGTTCGGAATACAAAGAAGGAAGATAAATATGTATTTGAAATCAAAGGGCAATAGGAGTAGAGAGATATGGAACTATTTGATATAATATGAGATAGGCCAAATTCGAGAAATTCATTAGAACCTAAGAAGAGTAAAAAAGAGCTAAAATTGACTTGATAATAAAAGATTATATCAAAGATATATTAGAAAAAAGGAAAAGAGGATATATAGAAAAGAAAATTGAATGAAAAAAAGAAATAGGAAAAGACTATAGAGTAGGAAAAGATAATTTTTACGAGTGTATAAAGCTTGATTAAGAAAAAGAATTAAAAATGAAGATTAGCAAGAAATGTAAGAAAAAATAAATTAAATTCACAATAAAGATCTAATAAATCGTAGATAGATTGAAGACAGACGAATAAGAGATAATGTAGAGGAAAATGAGGAAGATATATAACTAATAAGAGAAGAATTTCAATTACCTGAAGGCTTACTTGAAGAAACGGACATATATTGAATATGGAAAGAGCTGCGCACCGACAAGAGTGCTAAGAGCTCTAAAATCCAATTTATTTATTTATTTACTTATTTATTTATTTAAGAACTTTTAGCTCATTTTCAATGCGTTTCTATAATTAAGATATAAGAAGCTACTGGGAAAAAAATAATGTTAAAGATTTTAATTTTTATAAAACAAAGAACTAAAATAAAAAAAAGTAATTTAAAAAATAGCTTTCTTAATCCTTTAACAGAGTAGTTTCATTCTAAGAGTTAATATAAATTTAAGTTTGCATTTAATTCATTTTTTAATCTTCTTTTATATATTTCCATATCTCTAAGATCAATTTAATAACTCTAGTATAACGTTATTCAACCAAAACATGTAAAAATGTATAGAAGAAATCCCTTAGTAAAACTATTTAAGCATATATGATACTAATTATATTATATTAAATAAATAAATAAATTGGATTATAGAGCACGTAGCACTCTGTTGGTGCGCAGCTCTTTAAATTAAATTAAATTAATTTTATTTAATGTCGAAAAAAATTTATGGGTCTCTCTATCCTTGTTTTCTCTTCCTGCGGTACGTCCCTGTAATTTTTCATTCCAAATTATAGGATGCAATATGCGATTACGGGTATATTTCCCCGACCTATGATGAAGAAAGTTTCCTCCTGGCATTCATAGTTCTCCAGCTAGTCACATCTTCCTTCTCTTGTTATTGGTTTCTCTTCTTCCGATTTATCCTCCGTCCGCGCGCATTTTTTTGTTGCCTTGCTGGGCCTCCAAACAGAATCTGAAGAAGAGGGCTTTCCACCCTATTTAAACTAAATTATTTAATAAAGGGTAAATTAGACTCTTACATAGATTTCTTGAAATTTAGTATTTTTTAACAGACTTACTTTAGATCGTTTTCTAATGTTTAAAAAGGCCATATCTTTAGTCTCTTTGAGAACATATATCAGATATAGTAAATTAGATCTCTTTACTATTTATAATAGCGGAAAGCTTATAAAGTTTAAATATAATGCTTTAAAATAAAGTTTAGGTTCTAGTATCATCTAGCACTTAACAGAGTATTAAAAGTATTTTAGCTACTTAGGATTTTAAAAAGTAACTATTAGTTACTAAAAACAATTATTACATCTTTAATTTGCTATATAATCTATTATTAGTATATGTGTATTTATCATTTACAGTCTATTCTAAATAAAAGCACCATAAAGTTTATAACTGAAAGATTCTATAAATTAAAGAGTTATACTAAGAAAGACTCTAGCTTTGTAGGTTAATTTTCTTTTCTGATTACTTTTATAGCTTGTTCATACTCAAAATTTAGATTTAGAATAAAGGGAATAAATAAAAAGCTATAAGAAATATATCTTTAAATATAAGTTATTCTTACTTAAGAGTCTAAAATAATAAAGAAAAATAGTTCATTTTGCTTAAAGTTTTTCAACAGTTGATAATTTAAGTTGTAGTGTAAAAAGAATGTTACATTGAATATGAGAAATATTAAACTCTATAGTAGCATATAAGTTTAAACTTACATTGGTCAAATTAATAGACTATTAAAACTGAAAGCTAATTTAAAATTTCAACATAAACTTGTAAAGGGATAATAAAATGGTGGAAGGTTTCAAATCAGGCTTCTATACACCTCTTCCTAAGCCAAAAAGGAAGGGAGGAAGCAGGAAACCAAGATTTAATAATCTTCTCTATCTTAACCCTAATCTATATTGAACTAACAACCTGGAGTTTAACAAGAAGAGCGGAAGCAAGCATTGAAGACAGCTCATATGGATATTCCAATCTCAGCTGAGAAACCGAGAAAGCAGATGAAATCTGCTCTCCACCAGGAGGTGACGGAATTAAATCATTCTGGCCAGATGAGCATGGAATAGCTCATCAGAGTAGTGCTAAACCTCCAGAAAGAGGTTAGGAAACTCAAGAAAGACAATGACAAATTAATGGAAAAGCTTGACTTAGCTGAAGGAATAGAGTCAAGACTTACATCTTAAGAACGAGAACTGAATGCTTTCTGGAACATATCGTAGGATTAAACTAGCTAATCCCAGAATTAGCATTAAAAACAGACTAAATTTGACAACAGACTTAAGAGACTAGAAGAGAAGCTAAATGAGCAGAAAGGCGACCCAATGCTGATTGAAGAAATTGACAAGAACTTGAAGAAGATCAAACCAATCAAGATTGTAAAAAGATGCTATTATTGCAATTCAGAGCAACACTTGTGAAGAAAATGCAAGAAATTCCTGAGCTTCAAGAACCAATACTAGGAAAAATAGAGAAAACAATAAGCACAGAAAAGAAAGGCTAGACAATTGCAGCAGAGGAGAATAAAAGAAAGACTATGAACGATGGAAATTGGAACCATTTATAAGAAGAAATTTTCGCGGAACTATAATAAAGAAAATTTTTTATTTATTTAAAGAATTTTTCGTTTTTATCTTAACTTATAAACTCAAATTTTTCAAAAAGACAAATACTTTCTGTTTAGTCTCTCAATTTACAATCTTAATGGATAGTGTATTATCATAGTAATAATAATATTAATTCTAAGTTTTCCGTTTTAGGGATTTCCAACCCCGTCAGGAATACAGCAGTTCATGCCCCCTGCTGTTAAATATAAAAGTTCGGGTCGCCCAATTTTAGCGAGATTGGGAACGCGGATTTTTCCAGGTTTTCCCTCCTTTAACTTGCCTTGGTTCCATCTCAATCTTGTATATTGAACCATCCGGGTTGCAATACATTCTTTTCATTCTTGCTTCTTCTTTTTTCTTCTTTTGTTGTTCTTTTATCCAATAGTTTCTTTATTTCTATTAGAATTTCTAACACTTCCGATAAAAATGTCATACGCTTCCACAGCAGGAACATTTCTTTTTTATTTTTAATTATTTTCCTTGATTTTTTTGCTCTTTCTAGGCTTCGATTTCCATTTGTATAGCTCCAGTTTCGCTTTACTCTTTCTTACAAGTTTACAATTTCTCTTCTACTTTTCCGAGTCTGCTATCCAGTTCAGTCTGCTTCTAAACTAATTTTGGGATTCGTTAGTCTGACTTTGTGAGATATTCCAAAAGGCGTTAAGATCTCTTTCCTAGGACATAAGTCTTGTCTCAATTCCTTCTGCTAGGTCTAGATTTGCCATCAGCATATCATTGTCCTTCTTCAATCTCTTGACCTCTTCCTGAAGGTTCAGTACAACTTCGATGAGCTACTCCATGTTCATCTGGCCAGAAGGGTTGAACTCTGATACCTCTTGTTGGAGAACAGACTTCATCTGTTTCCTCGGTTTCTCGCTTGAGGTTGGAGTTTCCGAGTGTATATTCTTCAAGGTTAGCTTTCGTTCGTTTTGTTAGATTCCAAGTTGCTAGTTCACTGTTGGTTAAGGTTGTGAAAGAGAAGATTGTTAAGATTATTAAGATTTAGTTTCTTGCTTCCTCCCTTCCTCTTTGGCTTAGGAAGAGGTGGTATAGAAGTCTGACTTGAAACCTTCAACCATTTTTTTCCTATTGATAGAGTATTATCAAATGTGATATATTAGAATGTTTAATTTACCTTCTACAAATATTTAGATATCCTTTACTGTTTCGTTTAATTCTTCTTATTATACATACCTTTAGTCCACAAAAGTAATTAACTTCTAGCTTTACAAGAAAATTCTTAAAATATGTCTTTATTTTAGTTTAAATTAAATTTTGAAGCAATAAAATTAAAATAAACCAATAAAAAATAATGAAGTTAATACTCGTTTTATCTGTTACAGGAATAATAGTTTAAAAGAAGAATAAAATGCTACGTGTGCAATAAATAGCATCAATGAAAATACTACTACTAACTAAGCGAAATTTAAAGAAAGAATAAATAAGATATTTTTAGAAAACTATTTAGGATATATCCAACATAAAGCGGAAAAATTTATAGAAACAAATTCTTTAATTCAAATCTTAATCCTTGGATAAATAATTAGGAACGCTAAGTGTAAGACCAAGACTATTCCGAATATTAAAGGATGGTGCACTAATGAAGTGCTACACTGCCTAACTAAGTCTAGTAGGAATTCAAGACAAACTAATGGAGACAAGCTGATAGAATAGATCAGATGGCTGACTACTAAAGCTTAAACAAAGCTTTTTACTTTAACTTCTTTTTTTTAACAAACTCTTATATTTCTAATAAAAAGCCTCTGAATTATATAGATCTAGAATATTAATATAACTAAAATTAAAAAATCAAAAGCTTATGCAAATTTATTGTTTGAATTCTTTACAAAAAATAAATGTAAAAAATGTAAAAGGATAGCAAAAGAATAATTTATAATTACTAAATCAATTTAATAAAATAAAAAGCTTTAAAGTTTGATTCTCTTCATTTATATAAACAGTTTAAATTTAGTTATATCGATAATAAATTATAAAAGCTTTTAAAATACTCTAAGCTATCAAATAAAATGCTATGTATTTATTTAATTTTACTTAATAAATTAGTATAATGAAATAACTAAAGAGTACTTTACATATCTTTTATTCTAGCTTCATTTGATTCTTTATATAAGTATAAAGTATCTGATTTCATTGCTTTTTTTATTATTAATCAATATATTTTTCTTCCTTAAACTAAGATTAGAGATATTACTTTTTAAATAATTAAATAATTTGCCAGGTTTATAAAATAAATATCCGTCTTATAAAGAAGTCCATATGAAATTTACCTATTTTCTATTAAAGTTAATAGAAGTTTCCTACTTTAACTAAAACTCATTTATAGCTGCTTTAGTTTAGACTACCTAAACATAATTTACTTATCTACATTTATTTGCAAAATTGAATAATTATCTTAAAATCTCCTTTACTTAATTAAATATTTAGGCTTTATCTTCCATAAAGTATCAGAGTATTAAAGAAAAATTACGCAGAACTTTACTTTTTGATAGAGGAAATAATTAAATTTTGATTTTTGCTAAGACATAAAGTTATTATTTGATTGATAATATCTAAACTTTATAACTACATTCTATTATTAATACTTAGAACTTTTAATATATTTTTGTAGTTTTCCTTTACAAGTTTATAGATTATAGATTAATATTAAGTTAGGCGATCTTTGAGGAATTTCACCTCTTCCCGCCTATCACCGGATTGCTCCGGGATTAAATCAAAAAGTTTAAAAGTTTCTCCTCTCATATCTACTTGATCTTGTTATGGTTACTTCCATCTTGCGCCAAAATAATAAGTTGTTGTAAACACATTTTATCTATGTATGGCAACTTTTTTTAATTTCTAAAGAAACAAAAATTTACAAAATAACTTTAAGAAACACACTTTAATGGAGATTTTTGATTAAAAAGTCCAAAGAATTAAGTACTACAAGTAACAATTAGAAAGAAAGAGAAGCTAAAAATAATTTAGCATTTGATTTTTAAAGCTCCTAAAAGTGATAAACATTAGTTAGATAAAAAACACTATAGATATTTAAATAAATTTAAATCCAAAATAAGATCAAAGAAAGGACTAATTTACTAAATATTAGTTTGATTTTTTAGTTTAAGCTGGTTTTTAATTATTTAGTTATTACTAAGCATTAATATAATAATTTATATTAGAAACGGCAAAAGCTTATATCTTTTACTTTAATACAACTAAAGGTTTACTAATTAATTAATTCTTTATTACTATTTTCTCTTTTAGAGTTTATTTTTATTGCTTAATTTAAATTTTCCTATTTCTACTAATTTCCTTGACTTATCTAGCTTTAATGCTAAAATAGTGATTTTATTAAGTTTTTAAGTTAATTCAAAAGCTAAATAAAGAGCAAACAGACATTTATCACTTAGTTTTATATAAGTGAATATTAATGCTTCTTATTTGTATTAGAACCATTTAATTTATTTCTTAGTCAATCTAAATTGGTTTTTCCTTTTTATTTATTTTCTACAACTAATATTTAATAAGAAAAAGAAATAAAATAAGAGCTTTAATAAAAATAACTATTCTTCCAAGTTCTTAACATCTAAGGGTATTTAAACATCATTTTAATACTATCCATATATATTTTATCCAGTGTATTTAAAGGACTTACTTTTAGTAAAGTTTTAAATCAAACTCCTAGATTTAGATTATTAAAATAAAGAAATTAATCTAACTTTTGCTAAAATGCTTCAATAACTGTATGATTAATATTATCAGAGATAACTACAGTTAATTAACTATCTTAATAAGTTTAAAAATAAAATACTAATTTATTAGATTTAAATAGATAGTCAGCTATGAAATCTAATCTTCTATTATTTCATACTTTCAAACTTATCTAGAATAATCTTATTCTAAATTGGTTTGATAGAACTTTAGCTGCATTAGTAGTTTCTTACTATTCAAATTTTTTAGTTTTATTCTTTACTTAGTTGAGTTTATCAATGTTTACTTTAAAATATCATAAGTTCTTCATTCAAATTTATTAGTAATTATCTCTTTCACACTATCTTCTTTTAAGTATATTGATTCTGACTTTTTAATTAGTTAATTTCAACTAAAAAAGTTTATGGACCGGAAACTCCTTTCCGATTGCACGACCCGACGCTCTCTTTTTATGGAATAACGGGGATATCCTGTTGTACTCCAGACATAGCTGTTAGGGAGCTCCATCGCTATGAGCAGCCAGGCTTCAATCCCCTACCAAGAGCGGATAATCTCAAAGACAGCGTTCGCTTCAGAAAATGATTCTGACCAGGGACTTTCTCAGCGACAGGAAAGGAACTTGTTCCTAGCCATAAAACCAGAAAGTGTGGTCACGAAGGTCATCCTCAGCTCCCACCATCTTTTAAATTATTTATATATAAATTTGATTATAGAGTGCGTAGCACCTCGTTGGTGCGCAGCTCTTTAATAAATGTTTCAATACATGTCTATTTCTTCAAATAAGCCTTCAGGTAATAGAAATTCTTCACTAATTAGTTCCATATCTTCATCATTTTTTTCTTCATTATCTCTTGTTCTTCTGTCTTCTATCTATCTACGTTTTATTGATTCTTTGTTACAAGCGTCCATTTTTTTTTTTTACATACTTTGCTAATTTTCGTTATAAATAATAAATTATAATAAATTTGATTATAGAGCGCATAGCACTCTCATTGGTGCGCAGCTCTTTAAAAAAAATGTTTCATACTGATAAGAATGTTTGTTACTGATAAAATTATCAGATACTGGTATACCTTGTTTAATACTGGTATAATTATTCAGTACTGATAAAAATGTTCAATACTGATATAATTTAAGAATACTCGTAATCTTTTCTACTTGCTGGAGGTCTAAGGACATGGCAGGATTATGTCTCATTGCATCACCAAAACAGAGGACGACATGTGTCAATTATGGGTACTTAAATTCCCCACCTCTGATGAAGCTCGCAATATTATTTCTTTTTCGTTCCAGAATTAAATATAAACTAAGCCAGTGCCGAAGGTCTAAGAATCTTATGTCTCGAGGCCAAACCAAAGCAGAGGAAGACATAAAGTCGATTATGGGTACTTAACTTCCCCAACCTCTGATGAAGATGACCTTGTTGATCACCTTCGAACAACTATGGCGGTTTTAAAAAATATATATATAATAAAACTTATTGATTCTGACTTATAGATAAAGATTATATCTTTAGTTGGAAAAAGATGTAGTACCTAAGGAAATTAATAAAAGAGTAAGTATCATTTGGATTTCTTTTTTTATTAATTCATATTTAATTCTTAAAATATAGAAAAGCCAATATATTGAAACTAATAATACCTTTAAATCCAAATGCAAATAACTATAATTATTTCTCATTTAATCAAGAATAAAATCATTTAAACCATTTATTTATAGCTTAATATATGCTTCCTTTTTTAAAACTAAAACTAGCTAAATCTTCTGCTTTATCTAAAAATAAATCATTTTTCAACTACCCTATAAAACTGATAAAAGTTATAGCCTACTAAACAAAGTTAAAATTATAACTTCAAGTTTTTCTTTCTTTAAGATACTCAAAGCAGAACTAGCAATAAGTATAAAAGTTAAAAGATTAAATGAGTTTTTAATTTTAAAGCCTAGAAGTTTAATCTTATCATCACCTTTAAAGTTAATTAAATATGTTAAAACTATTATTAATACCATCAATAACTAAAGTGCTGTCTATTATAAAAGGAAAAATAGTAAAGTTTTCAAGTATTTTATTTAAATACATCTACTATATTAAAATGATACTTCATGACAAAAAGTTAGATATTATAAATTTATAAGATTTAATAAAGAAACCTAAAATACTATTTTTAATGCCCCTACCTGTTAAATATCAATTCATGTTTGATGGATTTAAATAAATTTAGTCTGACTTATCCCTTTTAACTAATAGCTAACCAATTAGCTAATTTTAATTTTTATATTTCATATAAAAGTTAAATATTTTAAATTTAGCTCTCATTTGATTATTTTAATTTACTTAGGCATTTTTAAGATAATAATTATATTAAATACGATTTAAGCATCATTTCCTATCTAGCCATTTCTAGAGATATTATTTTAGACAAATTTTAACCTCATAATTTTCAGATGATACGCTTCATAATATTTATCCTCTCATATCTAATTTGATTTAATCTTTCTCTTCTTTCCATTAAATTCTTCATATCTGTCTAATTTCCAATCTTGTTCTAGGAAATTTTTATCTTATAAATCAGGATTTCATTGCTAAGAGTTTTTATTTACCTTTTTTAAGTTTTAGTAATTATTTCCAAGTAAACTTTTAATTTCCACCTTCTGGAAGCTTTCTTAATAAATCTTTAAATAAACTCATAATTAAGAAAGGTTTAACGCAAATTATCTTCCTAATGTATTGATCTGCTTTGCTGTTCAATAAGCAATATTGAAATCTGATAAATAAACCTTAATTAGAATTTATATTTCCAGGCTTTGCTAAAATTACTGATATTAAAGCTTTAATTTAATTATTTTTAATTAAGCTTATTATCTTTTATTTCTTTAGCATTCTCCTAGTAATGCTTAGTTTATCTATTCTTGGAATTTATCTTAAGAAAGGAATACTAACTAGTTAATAAGCTAGCATTGATTTAAATAGATTTCATATAGTTTTAAGAATAGACAAGCTTTATATTATTATAAATGTAGATTACTTTATGAATACCAACATTTAGAACATCCAGCTTATTTCTTATTACTTTGGATATTAATAGTACATTTCTAAATCTTTATTATTACTCTCTAGATAATAAGAAGCATCTATATATTTATAATTTCTCTTTTACTTTTACAATTATCTTTATCCTTCAATTAAACTAAAGCATTCATTACTGATCCCTTTAAAAGTTACCCTTATAAGATCTGGCATTTTAAATAGTAAGATATTTATAAGTTAATTAAAAGAAGCTTCTCATAGCTATATGACTGATAGCATTACAATAAGGTTTAATTGGAAGATGCTTAATAAGATATAAAGGCATTATTGTTTAATTTAATAGCTTTAGTTGTAAAAAGATTCTTTTAATGGGCTACATTCCTTTTTCTTTAATTTCTATTAACCATTAATTTTTAAATTTACTAGAGGAAAGAAATTACAAGAAAAAATCGCGGGTAATAGATCTAGATTATTATGGTAGCTAAACGCTGCATAGTATTTCAGAGACATAAGGAAAATAAGGAAAATCTTTTAGAGAAGAGACTTAAATAAGCTTTATCTTTAATATATGAATTTATTTAAGACCATATAAACACTTTGATTTATATTTTAAAATCATTTTATTACTTAAATGGAAATCATAAAGCATTCCATCTTTTTCCTTCCTAACTAAAATTAAATTTCTAGGTAATAATTATTAACTTCTGAAAGTTAAAATTGGAGCTTATTGTAAGTATATGCATAAAGAATGTATCAAATAGTGTAATTATTATTTTCATCTTACTACTAATTTTTCCAATTTGACTCAAACTCTAAAATTTAAACTTAAACAACTTATCGATTATTAGCATAATCCTTTACAGCAAAGCCAATTTAATTCCATTAGAAGAAATAAAGAAGATTCAATTGCTTGTACTATTAGACTACTAGTAAGCATTCGATTTTATAATTTAGCTATAAGAGTGTTTTTCTGTCTTAGGTATTAGTATATTACTTTCTATTTAACCTGCTAAGACTAAATTATTCTAGCAAGAGTGTTGCTAACTTTATATAGTACTATCATTTATTATTAACTAAATAAAGCTTATATGATTACTTACACTTCTTGCCTAGAATCTAAATTTTGCTTGTTTACTCAAATTAAATGTGGTTTTCGTTATAAGCCTTGATATTAACAAATTCCCCCTTCTTAATAATTTTAATTAGCTAGGATTAATAGTAGAAATGCTACTACAAAGCAAATCCAGCAAAGTTTGAAATATCATTTAAGATATATGCTTAAGCTACTCACTAGGTGTTTTAATAAATAAGAAATAGAGGCTAATATCATAAACTTAAAAATAGACAAGAAAAGCAGCTAAAAGTAAATAAGCATATAATAAAAAGGATTATATCAAAGCTATTAGTAAATCTACCTTATCAATACTTTATCCTTTATTTCAATAAATTATAAAAGCGGACTAAACTCTAACTCATTCAAAAGTGTTGATGATATAATTTAAAGAGACAAGCCTTATGTTAAGAATATATTCCGTCTTTTTAAATCAAATCTTTACTTTTAATTTATGGGTTTATAACCTTACTGTCATTTTAGCCTTTTTAGAAAGCGAAAAGGAAAGAGTTGAATTTATTAAAATAAGCAAACAATAATTTTAAAGAAATAGTTAACTAATAGAATATTAGTAAGAGTCTAGATATACCTCATTTATTAAATCTTTCTCTATAAAAGAAAATACTATATAATCTATTGATAACTCTTTCAAGCACAGAGCGAAAACTAGTTAACATTATTCTAAATGATTAAAATATTATAATGAAGTTCCTAAAGTAGGAATATCATTGTCAATAATAACTTATTGGTATATTGATTAATAACTAGGACTTATTAGCTAAGCATCTCTAATTTTAGTTATTTTAGTTAAAATTATAGATTACTAAAAGTTAGCTAATCCTTAGCCTCTCTTTGAATTAGATAATACCTTCTGTTTATTGTTCCCCTATTAGCTTTAATTTTAGCTATTTTCAAGTCTTTTATTTATTCACTTTTGATTGTTTAAGAAAATAGCTTTTTTAATCTGATTGTAGAGTATATTAAAAAGTTTCTTTATAACCTAAGACTAGCTGACTAGGAGTTATTCAAAATGGACTAAAGAAAAGGAAATAATTTAAGTTTTATAAAAGTAAAGCTTTTTAAAGAGATTTTGTATAATAACTAACTTGAAAGCGTAGACCTTTTCTAAAGCTTTAGGATATAGAAATAAGTATCTAAGATTAATGTTAGCAACATTATAAAGCAAAGCACAATAGTTCTGATAAGTCGTTTAAATCTTTTGTCATTTTTTACTTAAATCATTGACAAAGATAAATCCAAAAGGCTTAAATTCTCTAAGTTAGAACTTTAAAGTTTTAAACAGCGAGTAACAAAAAAACAATTAATATGTAAAGAGTTTTCCAAGCTTAATGCAATAGAGTTTATCTCTTAGAGTATAAAAAGGAAGGAATAAGGAATTGTGAAAATTAATATAAACGAACAGATTTATATTTAATATTGCGCTAGCATCATTATACTAGAGTAAAACTCATATATGAATAAGTTTATTATATATATGAAAACTTAATTCAGTTTATCTTCTTAAACTTTATTAGCTAGAAATAACTTCTAAGGCTAAATCTACTCTCTTTATATCGATAATATTCAATCTTTATCTACAATAAAAGTAGTCACTAAGTTTTAAAAATGAGTAAACATTTAGCAAGTCATTAAATAAGTAATTAATTAATGCTTTGATCTGTGGTTCATTACACTATCTTATTGATGCTTTAATTATAAACTTAAAATTTCAATTAAATAAGGATAGACAAAAATAGAAGTAGCTTAATTAATAATTTAGATAAGCAACTCGCTTATTTATTCAACCTAATTTTAAAATAGCTATTATATGTACTTTTGCAGTAGAAATGTAAAAACATTTGTTAGAGTCTTAATTAATTTTCCTCAATAAGCAGAATGGGAATTATAAGAAGAATAGTCAGAAACTAAATGAGATATAAAAGATAAAGACTAAAATAATTTGAAGGTTACTTAATCTTAAATAGAAGTGTTTAGCATTCTTAGAAGGAACTACTTAAAGGGGATATTATATATAAAATGAACTATTTACAGTTAGGTATTAATAATCATTGTCTAATCTGTCTATCAATTAAATGGATATTATCCCTCCAATTTCTTCACTTATTCTCCAACTTATTTCGTTATGGGATAGAAATAAAATAAAAATGATTATACTCATATTTAATTTTTAAAACTCTTGTACTAAAGGAGAAATTAGTAGTTAAAGCTCTAATTTAAATTGGTTATTTAAATAAAATGAAATTATTTTATAATATAGTACAAAGTAAATTCATACCTTCACTAGATAAGAACGATATCAAAATTTTCCTCCTGCTAATTATTATTAAATTAATAGCTTTGGTATAATGAAGATTGTAAGGACTTTTAGAATTTGCCTAAGTTCAAAATTTTGCAATTATAAAAAGATGATAAAGCAAAAGTCATTTATGATAGAATATCATTTTAGCTCTAATAAAAATATATCTGAATTCAAAGTTGGTGTTAGCCTATAAATAAGACAAAGCTATTGCAAGAAAGTTCTTACATATAATGCGACTATCTAAAAGAACTAAGACAAATAAGGAATAAGCAATTTGATTACATTTATCATTTATATATCATACCCAAGAAAATTCTTTTTTAATTTATTTGGTAAATATAGCTATTCAGGTAATCAAACCTCCAAAATTACACAAATCTTACTACTGCTATAAGTTTAAAATCAATTTAGCTTTATGCTTTTAAATTTTTTACTTGGCAACATTAAATATTTATTTATTAGTCTGATCAACAAATTTAATTTCTCATTATTATTTAATAAGATAAAGGATTTCTTAGAATTTAGAGATAATTCTTCTCTTAAGTTTTAGAAATAAAAAGAAAAGCAATATCTATATTCTTAGTTAGCTTTTTTTTGGAATAATTTCTTTATTTCCTCTTATAAACCTACCTCTTCCAAATTTATTTTCCTTTATATTGTTACCTAAACCATAAACCTAGAATACTGATTTTAAAAAATGTTTAGTCTATTATGTTCGTTAAGAAAGAAAGGAATAAGATAATTTGCTCACTTTCTATAATAATTTTTCTTTAAAACTTAAAATTATTAAAAATAACCTTCTCAAAATGAAATATATCCAAATAGCTATAAACATACCTTTTAATTTTATTTCTTTTAATAATCTTAATTCAGCATACACTAATAGAACATTATAAAATCCTACCTCTATTAACTTTTAATAACTTTCAGTTGATTATAGAAGTTATTTTCAGATATTTAATAATGTATTGTAATAATACAAAAGAAAAATTTACAAAGATTAGTATCATAATTTATATCTTTTAACTCAAGTAAAGCATATTTAAGAGTTGAGTGTAGAGCCTATATCATTTTAAGTAAAGATCATTGCAAATTTTTATTATTAATTTAATTTATTAAAAATGAAAAGACTTAACATTTTAGTTATTTAAGTCTTTATCTTTGGTTATTTCTTTATTGAACTATATTCTAAATCCTTCACTCTAAATATTTGTTAATTTTCTTGCTAATTTTGAGTTTATAATTGGTTATTTGGCCAATATTGCAGTAGCTAATTTCTTTATTATGTATTGTTGATATTAAGAAATGAGCTTCCTGGGGAATTTTCAAAATTAAATTTTTTCTTTCAAATCTTTGCTGAATATTTTTGGCCTCCCATTAAAAATTCCCTATATAACTCTCAAACTCTGATTTAATGTTATTGGAATTAAATCCTTTTAATTAGCTAAAATTGAAGAAAAGCTTTTGATAATTAATTTTTGTGCAAAAAGTTGCGAGCAACTCTAACTTTCCTTGATATTTTCCTTTTTAATCTCGATTAGTTTAAAGAATATAGGGATGCTTCACTCTGACGAATTTTTATCTAACAGTATTTTAAAGGTATTATCTTAAAATCTATCCAAGTTCTTTTAGTAACTAATCAGTATGAAATTTTAAGCTTATCTTGCTTAGAGGATTATTAAGATACTATTCATTAAAAATATCCAAGAATTTTCTATCAAGCTAGCGATGAAAAAAATATCTTTCCCCAATATTTTAAGATCCAGGCTTATCTCTTTAAGGTTTGACTTTGTAGAATTTATTTCGTTAAGAATTTAAATTTATGAAAAATAAAAAAACTAATTAGAATACAAAATGTCGCTATACAATCATTAAGAGTACTCATAAGCTTAGAATACCTTAAATGACTAACCTGATGAAAAAGTTGATCAGGGGCTTGGCTAGAAAACTTTTTAGACTTAAGAGTCTGAGAGTAGCATTTGAAATGAAAATTAATGGAAAGAAGAATGGAAGCCTGCTCTTATCTAAAATGAAACTTAGCTTGAGTGAAGAGATGAAGAAGGGTCTCTCTTTGATTCAGAAAATGAGGAGTAAGAAAATAAAGTTTAGTTCCATAAATAAAAGAGAACATTAAGCTTTATTAAGAAATAAATTGAAGATGAAGATTTAAGTTTAGATGAGGATAAAATCAACTAAGGAATAATAACTAACGATAGATGGCTGTACTATTACCTTCTTATCTGCATTATATTCATCACTCTGCTCTACCAAACTAACCTAGTCTTCGAAACTTCTCAAATGAATAAAGCTTTTGAAGAAGTTTTTAGTCCTGATTATATAGAAAATGGTTAGTTGAGTGACTTGGAATAATGAATTGGAGATAATGTTCTAAATCTTATGTTTAATGCTTCCTTACGTAATTCAGAAAAGTATAGATGAGAGTAGAATTTATTTTAAGGACTAAGATTTTCATTAAAAAGATACGAAGTAGAAGAGATTAAGGATATCAACTATAACTAAATTCTTAAATTCAAAAGAAATTCTTAGGAATCTATGAGTCCTTATCACTAAAACTCCTTAGAAAATAAAAATAATCTTCAAGATTTAGAAACCATAAAAGAAAGAAATGAAAAGACAGAAGATTAAAGTAGAAGTAATGGTTCATAATGGTTTAGCCAATAAAAGTTTTATTTAGATTAAGTCAAACTAAAAGAAGATTTCAAGGTTTATAAATATAAAGAAGAGTGAGGATTTTTAAAAGCAGGAGCTTACACTGAGTTTTTCTAAAGTAACGAAACACTGGATCAAGCATTCTATAAATATGCCTAAATGATACTTTCAGGTTGATTTAATTAAGCGAAGTTTGGGTCTTTAGTAGTAGAATTTTTTATCTATAATGGAAATTATAGGATAGTAGACTACTACAATATAGCAGTATAGAAATAAAGCGGTTATGGCTTAAAAGTAGAATAGTACGGCTAAGGAGTTTATTTAGAATAGTTAATAGAGAATAGTGAAGAAAGTAAAGTAGGTCTAGCTTTAGGGATAATTTTTATAATATTGAATGTAATTTATTTACTACGAATAGTAAGTAAATTAGTAAACGATCTTAGACTTTACTATAGCACAGGATAGTGTCAGTTAAAGTTCGGCTAGATACTTCAGTGTTGTAGTTTTTTGATGATAGTACTAAGTAGTGGACTATGAATAGACATTTATATAGTGAAAGCAAAAGAATAAAGTTTACCTATAGTAAAGGAGTCTTAGTTCTAAGATTATATATCTATCATCATGGAGAATCGCCATTTTGTTAGAGTTGCATCTCTAACAGTAATATTAATGGGAGTAGAAATAATAGAAATTCTGACCTAGAAGTTAGTTTTATTTTCAGTTTTGTAAGACTTGGTTATGAAAGCTAAGACAGAGATTTTGATGTTTCTGGCTATATGGTTCATAAGTTTGTCCACATTTAGCGTGATAGGAATGCTTCTATTCTACTTTGACCAAGCTTATGAGAATTTTTGGTCTTCTTTATTTATGCTTTTCAGGTTTTCTATAAAGCATCATCCTTTTGAATAGGATTTGGAGAGGGAAGACGAATATTAGCAGTTTAAAGAATGTTGGAAAGAAGGAAATGGGCTGATTTTGATTGGATTCATTATAATTTAGACTTTCTTCCTAAACTCATTCATAACAGCACTTATTCTACATCACTTTGAAGTAATAAAAAGCAAGACTATTAAAATAACTTAAGCTTAATCTTAGTTACTAAAGGAACAAATGAAGCAAAAAAGAAACTAATGACTTAACTTATTACTCCTAAGAAAGCAAAGGAACAAAGAATATGAAAAAGACATTTTAGAGTACGATTGATTATCTAAACAAATCACTTTATTATCAAAAATCAAAGCTTAAGATTAAAAACTTTAAACCAGAAAAAAATTAGTGAAGGAACTAGAGCAATAAAAAAATATAGATAAGTATAAGAACAACTCTTATATTTTTTCTGCTAAGAAGTAATAAATAGACTATGATTAGTTAATTATCTACTTATGCTCACAAGCGAAAAGATCAGCTATTGATGCTAAAACTGACCCAGAAAAGTGACCTAAATATAAGATAAAAAACCATAATAAAGACATTAATTATTTTAATTTTACTTCAAATACAAGAGAAGTTATGCTAAGATGCATGCAAAAGAGACTTATGTTCCTTGAATTTTCTATTGCTCATTAAGTAAAAATTCCATGATACTACGTTTTCATTCAAAACATGTCCGAAATAAAGATTTTTCAGCTATGCTTGAAGACTAAGACAAATGAGTTAGAAACTTTTGAAGAATTGAAAAACAAAATAAAGAAATAAATCCATTAAAATAAAAAAGATTAAGAGTATAAAATTTATTAGTCAATGAAAAAGAAAAGCAAGCCAAACTAATAATGCAAGCAAGTATGCAAACTAATAGTCTATCTCATCTACATCATCATTACCTTAGGAGTCTTTAGTCTCCATTTTAACTTCCATCAAAGTTATACTCTCGCTTAAAGTTCCACATTTTATCTAGAAAGATAAAAATTCTATAATTAAGAATTTTACCCAGGAAAGACTTTTACGTTTAAAGACATAAAAGCTATTTTTATGGTCAATGATTTCATTTAGCAATTCATAACCAAACAATCTTAAACCAATTAGAAACTACTTAAGCTCAGCATTTATGGAGATCCTATATTTAGAGTTACTCTTAGATACACTAATTATCTATCTAATACTTTCACTTTTTCTGAACAAATTTAGTAAAATCGAAGAACTAAAAGACAAGTTTCTCCTTTTTAAATAGACACCAACGAAAAAACTTCACCTACATGAATTTCCTAAAATCATATTTACAAGTAAAAAAATACCAATAAGACAGCTTTTGAATAGGGAGGATTTGTTATCTTATGTCCTAGAAATGATGATTTTATAAAAGCAAACAATCATATAATAAAAGATTAGATGTTCAATCCTCAAACCAAATGCATGATATATGATTTCGTCTTTTTCTTCAATTAGAGTAGCAACATCAATTTTAACAGTTTATACTGATGTAACTAACCAAGTGGAAGAATAACTCCAGGATACTTTAAATATCCTATTTAAATACTAAAATTTGAGGATAATTCTAATATAATAATAGTAGGAATCATTTTATTTTCCCTCTTTGGCTTTTATTTTGTACTGAAGGAACTTAAAAAATATTATAAGTAATACTCTCTTATTTCATTACAATAAACCAAAAAAATACAAATTGAAACCAATCTAAAGCAAATCTAGCACTTAGCCAAAATGAACCAAGATAAGTCCTATAAAGAAAATTATGAAAATAGGAAAGAATTTAAATTAAAGCTTAAGAAATGCTACGATTATCTGAAATAATCATCAAAATGGTTGCTTAATCGCATGAAATGAATATTGAAAAGCTTTTATATTTATGTTTCCAAATCAGTTTGGAGTTTGATAAATTTCATTCATGCTATTTTATTTCTATCTACTTTCATAATTTTTGTGTAGTTCTCTACTAACAAAATATTATGAAAGGATTGATCAGTTCCTTACTTTCAAGCTGATTCAGAAATAGGAAATTTCTTTGACTTCGTAAGGAAGTAAAATGAGTTACAAATAGTATTTTCATTTTATGCTTTCTTCATAGTTCTGAAGTTAATTAGATATTTTGACTTTTATAAAAAATTTGCAATAGTCAAATATTTCATGCAAAGAGCTCTGGAAGATATTACTTTCACTTTACTCCTTCTTTCTCTTTTATTTATTGGATTTATGCTAATGGTTAACCAGGGTTTTGGTCATTCATTCTAGCACTTTAGCTAACTTTCATCTACAGCTATAAACTTAATATAATTCTTAGTTGGTGTAATTCCAATTCATGAAATGATAGAGGTTGATTACTCTCTGTCAGTAATGTTTTTACTGCTTCTGATTATATTACTTCATTTTACTTTGAGAGTGTTATTTACAGCAAATATATTTACCCATTATATAAATTACAAGGACTATGTAGAGAAGTACTTTCCTGAGGAATAGAATGGTATAAGTAGTCTATATGATATAATAAGAGAATTCCTTATAAAAATGGCTTCTAAATTCTTTACTAAACTATGTAAAAAACTTACTTTTTAACGGAAAAAAGCCATCATTAAGAGATAATTCATATTTCCACGAGTCTTTAAAGATTAAGATATTAAAAGTCCTTTAAGCCAAGCTGTAAGCTTTATTATTAGTGGAATATAATAGTGTGAAATGCCAGAAATTGACTAACGTAATTTCTATGAATTGAACAGTATGATGAAACCTTATATTAAATAAAACTGATAAATATCATAGTAAGAAATATAAAATAAAGGATTAAACTCTGAAACAGAAAAAGACAAAAGTGAATAAAAATTTTAGGTTTAATAAGATTAAGTTAGAACTACTTTCTGATTGGATAAAATAGATGAAAAGCTTTAAGCTAAATAGATGAAACCATAGCAGCTATTTTAGTTGTAAAATGAAATAGATGAAACAGAGATATGCATTAAAATAAAATAAGTAATTTACAACTTTAATAGAAATCCTAATTTTGATCTTTTCTCTTTATTAAATGAAAAATAAGAAGAATGAATAACTTTCACTGATTAATTACAAGATATCACTTTTAGATAAGAAAACTATAAATAGAAATAAGAGAATTGAGAAGCTTATATTATGTAAAAAATATATAATTAAAGAGAGAAAAAAGTGAATTAGAGATCAGGATGGTACTAACTAATAGCTTTGTTCAAAAATAAAAAAACAAATGAAAACTAAATATTAAGTATGGATAGCAGACTATTCACATTTTGAGAATTCATGACTTTATAAGAGAAACTTACCTTCTGATGTGGTGAATACAATTCTGAAAATTAAATGATAGATTAAATTTTAACGTTTCAGTAAATGAACTAAATTTGGAATAAAACTCCATTCAGTACTAGAAATTTCCATAAAAGTTTCTAGAAGCTTAAATAATAAATTGATAGCTAATGTTCTGATTATACAAAAGATAGAATAGCCAACATTGAATAAGCTCTTCTTGCCATTGATTCATCTATAAGCGATACTTTGACGAAACAAAGGACTATTTTTGAAAAGCTGACAACTAATTTAAAATATTAATTGATAAAGAACGTAATAAAGGGAGAGTATGAAGATGAAATAACTAGAAGAAATTTTATAAAAAATATAGAGAATCAAAATATTTAAGTAAGGATACAAAGCATTCTTTAAGAAAAAAATAATAAATTAGGATTAACACAGTCTGATATAGATGAAAAGCTATCTCTTTGAATAGCTCTTAATAGAATTTAGAAAATACTACTTATAATAAATTGCCAAGACACTGTGCAAAGTGAAATAATGTCTATGATGATCAATTGGGAATCTGAAAGTGGAAAGGAAGACCAAGAAAAAAATTACCAAATTCTAAATTAAACTCTCAACAACCAAATTTATAGTAAGTAGACAAATATTTGCTGTTATTAAGCAAAAAACTCAATCTTAATATAGAACTAAAGAAGCATTTAACAATTGCTAGACGAAAATATAAACTTCTAAAGCTACTAGTAATATTTATGAGTATAAATAGAAGAATAAAGATAGAGAAATTAACTTTACAAATATAATATCTAAAAACAACATTAAAAAGGTAAGCTTCAAAAGCAACTATAAAAAAGTTTATTAAATTTGATAAAATTTAAAGACAAAAATTAACCATTTAAGTTGCTTGATTAGAGGTAGCAAAACAAATCTATGATGTTTAAGATAAAAGAATCTTCGAATTAATTTTAATTTAAATAGGAATAAATAAATTTTACTTCAAAGGATAGCAAAAACTTACAGAACTTAAGTGAAAGTGAAATAAAATCAAAATCAAATTTCGTAAGTAAAAAAGAAAAATAAAACTAGTTAGAGTAAGACTCTTCAATATGCTCTAGTTAAAAATCTATTATTTAAGAATAAAATATAGTGTAAATAGAAGATCAAAGTTAACATAGAAAGGAATCTTTCAATGAGATCTTTTAAAGCAAGTTTATAGGAAATGTATAAGAATTATCAAAAATTAGTAATCACATTTAAGAGAATAAAGACCTAATTGTTGAGAATGAAGGAACTGATAAAGTTTAGTTTTTGTAATAGATTTAATTCCTTTAAAAGTAGTTAATTAATGATAATAATTAAAAAAATCTAGAACAAGGGAAAGAAGATTACTCTTAGTAGTAATTAAAAATAGAGCAAGACTAAGTATCTTTTAATGAATCCTTAAAGTTAAACACAACGTTAGGTTAAAAGGATGTACTCACCTTATTAGAAGATCAAAATGATTATAAAATTAATAAAATTGAAAAGCAATAAATCAAAAATGCTTTAGAATGGAATTAAAATGATACTGAATGAAGTTGGGAATAATCTCAAACTCAAAAATAATTAGATTTAAATTTAATTAATCAAAGTGAATTCTTGAATTAAAGCAGAGAAAGATAATCTATTTATTAGAAGGAAGAGCGAAATGAAAATGCAGGTAGATAAGATTTTCTTTAAAAAAATGAAAATATTAACTAAGTTTAAAAATGTAGTTAAATAGAAAAAGTTAAAGCTCCAAATTTTTAAAAAGAGAAGAAATAGAGGAAATGAGCAACATTATAATATATATAATAAGATAAATTTTCTTTATATAATAGACTTTAAAATACTTTTAGAAAATAAAAATTAGTTAGTTTTTAGAGTAAAATATACCATATGTATATAAATTTATTAAAGGGATATTATAATAATTTATTTAAAAACATATTAGCTTTTCTTAATTAGTTGAGTATTTATTATAATTCTCATTTTATTAGTCATTAAATAAATTTTGGTAGCTAAAGATCTGATAAATTATATAAATATAATATTTTATAAGTTCGATAATTTAATAAATCTAACTCCTTTTATTCAAGTATTTCAATTTTTTATCATAATACTGTAATTCAATTTTCAAAATTCTAGCTTAAGTTTTACCCTATATTTTATACCTTTTTTATATATCTCCATTATATATAAATAACAATATTTAAATTATATAATACCAATTTTATATCTTTGGATGTATTTTTGCTAATAAGTCTATTTATAACATGTTAATAGCATGTAGCTTCAAATAGATTATCTTGCTTTATCATATTTCTCATTTATTGCTTGAATAATGTATAAAGTTTAATTTCTAGTTTGAGTTATTGAAACCTCAATCATATCTGCTGACTTTTAATTTTAAGTTTCTCATTATTTTATAGTAGATACATTTCTTAATAGCTAGAGCTAGTATTTTATAATCTCATTATTTAAGACTGCATCATATCCTCTTACCAAAAATAATAGTAAGCACTTTTATTAGACTATAAAGAGCAATATGCTATCTACTAAATCATCTTTATTTATTACTTAGTTCAGATCATCATAGAATTTAAGTGCATCACTTATTAGTAAAATTTAATTTTGACCTAGTAGAAGGATTCATTTCAACAAATATTAGAGAATTTATAAGTCTAACTAGATTTAAAATAGACAGATCTTTTAAAGTTACAAAATTAGTTATTTTTTAATATTTTATATATAGAGTTCTATCTAGATTGGTGTAAATTACCATCTTTATTTGACTAGTATACTTTAAGTAAAAATAACTCAGAATAGCTATTCATCAAAATTTAAAGTGTCACTCTAATTAATATCCTGAATGAAAGTCTTCAAGATAGACAATGGAAAGTTATTATCCTCATTTATTTTATTGAATCTAGCTATTGACTCTTATTTAAACTTCTAACTTTCTAGTTATAAGTCATATTATGTTAGAACAATTAAGTAGTTAATAGAAGATAAAATTACAACTGAGGAATAAAAAGTAAAATATATTTGCAAATCTAAATCAACTTTTGTATAAGAAATAAATATTCTCTCTGCTACTCCACTAATCAAAGCAAATGAATAAAATCGAAAGAGAAAATAGAAACAACTAACTAAATAAAAATGAAAGAAAATAAAAAAGAAATAAGAAACAAAGAATAAAAAGATAACAAAAAATTAAAAAACAAAGATCTTTAAACAAGTAAATTAATATATCTATACAATTCATTAATAAAAAACTTCACCTTAAACTTAAAAGTATTTATAAAGAAATGACACTTTAACTAATGTTTTTAATAACTATTCCTTATATATATTAATCTCCAAATCAAGGTATGCGTCAAAAAACATATTATACTAAAATTAAATTAGACGCAGTAAATGATAAAAATCATTTAAAAATAATCAAAGTAATTATTATAAAAATTGTAATAAATTTCTATGTAAACATAGAAAATAAAGCAAAAGTGAAAGATAAAATTTAAGATTTGTTTATTAAATTTTTTTTTAAAGGTAATGAAAAATTATTACAAATAAATAAAAATAAATCTAAATATAAAATCGAAAAAGAATAAAACAAACTCAGAATTCATATTAAATAAAAAATCTAAAAAATTTTCTAACTTAAAGCACTTTAACTATATATCCTACTATTATGTATATAATGATTATTATAAGTCTATTTAAGTCTTTATAGTGCTTAAAAAAGAGTTATAAGTTTAAAATAACTCCTTTAGTTATTTTCGATAACTAAATAGTAACTCCCTCACTATAAATTAGCTGCTCCATTTTACAAACATCTATGAAGTTACCTTTATCTCTATTGCTATCTATTCTTCTTACCTTCCATTTAGTCTAGTCTTATTCCCAAATATAACTCTTATAGATGGATCAATCAGATTTGCAATCATAATTGAATGACCTTCTTGATGCCTTGCCAGATGGTTCAGATTTGGAAAATTAAGTATACTAACTGCTTAATGACTTAGAAGCAACTACAGAGTAAGCAGCATAGAGTCTACAGAATCTAGATAATGATTACTAAGCAAATCTTACAGCTTTGAGTTAGCAGTACGATCCTCAGTTGCAACAATTGTAAAGTGAGATAGCTGCTCTTGACTCTTAAATCTAGTAGATTGATACTGATGTAGCAGCCCTAAAGGAATAGAAGAAAAGCACTAAAGACAACAATAAGAAGAAAGAAATCTAGTAAGCTATCGATAGTAAAAACAACTAGAAAACGCAACTTAAAGACTAAAGAAAATAAACCAATTAGAAACTAACCAAACTATAGAATGAGTACAATAAAAAGAAAGAGTAATTGAACAAACAGTATGAAAAAACCAAAAAGTCCATTAACACCAAACAAGAAAACTAACTCGCTAATTTAAATACTCAATACCAACAGTTGAAAGCAGAGGTAGATTAATTCTTAGCTAACCAAAATAATGATACTCCTGATGAAACTGATGAAACTACTCCTGATGAAACCACTCCTGATGAAAGCACTGATTAAAATTGCAATGCTAAACCAATTTATTATAGAGAACCTGTTACTAAAATAATTGGAAGCACATTTAACAAGAAAGGATATAGCTAGTGGACTTATGATAACTTTTAGTTTGTAGAAGCCCTTACTATTTACTTTACAGCTTCTTGGTGTGGATCTTGTAAATCCTTTACTCCTCAACTGGAATAATTCTATAACTAAGTGAACTCAGGAGGTTGTTTCAAATATGAAAATGTAGCAAGTCTTTATGAATATTCATAAGGTGCTTATGATTCTTATTCACTCGGAATGTCTTTTGCTCGTCAACCTTATGGACAAAATTCAGTCTACAGTAGATATGGAGTTAGTGGAATTCCCGCTTTGATTTTGATTAATAAGGATGGAACAGAAGCAAATAGAAATGGACGTAGTGATGTTACTTATAAAGGAGCCAGCTGTTTCGATGAATGGGTGTAAAAAGTAGCAGCTTTTTCCAATCCATAATATGAATAACAAACTACTTAGCAAACCACTTAGCAAACCACTTAGCAAACTACTGAACAATAAAGTAATGGAAAACCTTCCAATGTAGATGATGTTTCATGGACAGCTTTCTTGGAATCTAACAAGTTTAGAGTTTCATAAGGAAAAGATAATTAGGAGTGGGATAATTTATTATTCGAGCTTTGTGTAGGACATAATAGTTACTAAATAAGTGCTGGAACAATCTCTCATGACGGATTTAGTGAACGTTGTAACTCAATTCCAAACTGGTCAAGTTGTGCCGAAAACGTAGCTTATAATTATGACGCAACAAATCCAGGAGCGAAAGCAGTGGATTAGTGGATAAATTCTGATGGACATAGAAAGAACATTTTATCAGACAATCATTACATGGCAGTGAGTGGAGTAAAAGACGATTCAACGGGAAGATGGTATTTCTGCTAGTTCTTTGCTAATAAATGAAGACAATTTTTTTAAAAATCTTAAAAAGTTTTTTTACTATATTTTTTTAATTATTTATTCTCCCAGATTTTAATTTGACAAATATTTTAACCTTTTTATTTTCTGATTTATTTTAATTTTTAAGATTTTAATTTTAATTTTAATTTATTAAGCTTATTTTAATTTTTAATTTTTTAATTTTTTTTTATAATATGTTTTAGATTTTAAATTTATATTAAAGTGATTTAATTTTTAATTTTTTTAATTTTTTTTTCTCGTCTAATATTATTCTTTTCGATGATAATTTTATATTTATTAGATTTTTTCAATTTTATTTTTTTAATTTTTTTCCTTTAAGTTTCAGTTTTAATATATTTATCTTTCTGTTTTCTTAAGAATTTCTTATTAATTTTTTTATTAGTATATTATTTTTTAAATCTATAATTATCTTACTTTTAAAGAAAAATTTTAAATAATTAATTTTGGTTTTGATTGTAGTTCTTTTAGAAATAATTTTAAATTTAATTGCTCATAATTCATATCCTTCTTTTAAAATGTTCCACTCCTTATTTTTTAAATAAATGTAGAGTGTTTATGCTTTTTATTAATTAATTTATTTATAAGCTGGAGATCTTTTTATTTCAATAAGCTGATTCATCTCTTTCTTATATTCTAAATCTTCATTTTTTTATTTAAAGCTAGTAGAATCCAACTTCTATGCACTCTTCTTTACTCATTATTTTTTCCTTCTTCACCCTATTTTATTTTCTTTAATCTTCCTTATAATTATCTTAAAATTATGCTTTAAAGACTTCAAATATAATCTTAGGTTTTCTAACTCTTACCTCTATATTTCCTATACTTAAGTTTTTAGAATAATAATAATTTTGTATTGAAGATTAGTTCTTTACAGTGGCAATCATTTCTATAGATCTATACTTTTAATACTTCAAACCTTAAATTACTTTTAGTTCGCTTCAAATCCTTTCTGAAATAGGCTTACTTAAGTTTAATATTTTCTTATGCTGTATTAATTCTAAATCCTGTGCAAAATATAAAAAGATAGAGTTCCTTAATTTTCCAAGTATTTATTTTAATTATAAAATATAAAGTTTTTAAGAGATAAAAGCTAAATAAGTTTCAATTTAATACCTGGCAAGTAAGTTAGGTTCTAGTAATATAATTAGCAGATAAAATTAAATGACCATACAGCATATCAACTTTAGATCAGTTACCAACTTTCTAAAAAAGCAAGCATTTCTCTTAAATTATGCATGAATCATTTAAATATATTTAGCAACTTTAGAGCTCGAAGACAGCATTAAAGAAGAGATTATAGGTTAATATAAAAAGAAATGCTTTAATTAATAAAATAAGGGATATTAGATTAGATTTAGATCAAACTTAGATAGTTTTAGAAAGGGAATAATATTAAATGTGAAGTATATAGTTCATCATTCTTTCAATATTTTTACTAGGACTCTAGTAAAAACTATATCATTGTAATCATTCATCTCAAAAATTTATATAGGAAATCCATTTGCGCAGTTTAAGGAAATTCCTTTTAAACCAGAATTTGGAGGTCTCATGATTTTGTACTTATTCTGCTTATTTATAATTTTTGCTTATAAGAGTAATTTGAATTTCTTGCTTTATCATTTATTTTCATTTGCGTTTAGATCAGCGAATTCTATACAGGGAGTTAACTTTAAATTTATTTAAGAACCCGTTTTAAATGGTATTTACTTGTTTTCTACTGAGCTATTATCAAAAGAACTTTATTAAGGTAAAAAAGGATAATGGCTTTAGGATATTGGTTGCATATGCTATTTTGGGCTATTCTCCAATTCGAATGATTTAATTTCGAATATCTAGTCTTGCTCTCTATTTTTAGTTATCTTATTATTTTTTAAAATTTAGTTCACTTCTTCAATGCTAGTATTGTAATAAGCATAGTGTCATTTATGGAATATATTGCTTATTTAATTCTAGGAAAATTATTCTAGCTTAATAGTAAAAGTTGCATATCCTATAGGAAGTTCATAAGGTTTTTATGGTTCGCCTCTTAAATAGTAGTTATCGTCTTATCGCTTTCAATGACATTCCTTGCAATAGCACATTCAAGTTTCTACCTCTAGTTTATCTATTTGAAGGCATTATTAAACTATTTCCAAGCACTCTAACCAATAAGCACAAAAGTTTTATTACCCTAGATAACTTGATGACATTTGATTATTGGCTTTCTCTTAGCTCATTTAAAGTAATTACATTGCTTTATTAAATATGTTCCCTCTATCTCACTGTAAAACTGCTTTTAGAGCTTCTATTGGTATTTATTCCATTCCATAAATCATACCGGCTATTTATCCAAGTACTGCAGCATTGGTATCTGCATCGCCTGCAAAATTTATTATTTTCACAAGGGCTTATTAAAAACAAGATGTTGCATAAAGACAATGCAAAGCCATACCTAAGCAATCGCATGCATAACTGCCGACATATGATCTTTCTTTTGCTACTCTTGTAGGACTGAATTTATAATTTTGTGATTTTCAGTTTCAATTAGCATCCTATTCACACTAATTATATTAATCTTTGCATAATTTCTCTTATTTACTCTAAGCTATGCATTTTACTCTTTCAGTCTTTAGATGATTAATAATCTCATTGAAGTTCAATTGATCTAAAAATAATTTTGCTTTCTATTGTTAATTAGAAAATGTACTAAAATCAAAATTTAAAGCCTTTATCATTATGAAAGTCATTAAAACACAGCAATCAAAGGCTTCATCTCCTTAATGTGTTGTTCTGCTTTATTCTTTTGCAACTTAAATCCCTTCGCTAAGGTTATTTCAATATCTTATAGGTATAGGCACCAGTCTCATAATTGATCCATTACCATTAGACAAATGGTCTCCTTCATGTGTATTTAAAATTTTATTGTTGTTCATAAATTCTTCTAATGATTGCTTTATTATACCCCCTAGTCCAACTGATGACTAATGCCTACCTTAATCATATTTGAAGGCATTATTGTAGCCTTCATTCCATCATTTGACAAATTTTTTCTTCAAATCTAATTTGTCTAAACATCCATATTCTATTAGTGAATCGGCTAAACAAAGTGCCATTGAAGTATCATCAGTTCACTAGCCAATATCAAGTTTAAATTTATTTAGTGCTTACTTTTATTTAAACTCTTAGGGACTTAATGATATGATTAACTATTTTTATACATTATAATTTTCAAACTCGTATAAATGACCCCAAGAATCTCCAATAGCCAACCCATAGAAACTAGCTAGAGCTTTGCTTTACAAAGATGTGATATTTTCAGGTTTAATTAAAGAGTTAAAAAGTTCTAATTTTTCGTCCAAGTTATCCTCATACATTTTAAAGCTCATAACTCTTTTCTTTTAAGAAGCCTAAATTCCTTAGTTTCTTTCTTATTTTTCTTCTTTTGGAAGAAGCGACTAAATAACCTGCTGATTCTTATAGTTCTAAAGCTCTTGATTGAGACTTTCTTCTTTTTTCTTAGTTTCTTGCAATTAAAGCTCTAAGCTTTTCACTTATTAGAGTAATTTCTATTATTAATTAAGACTTTAAAGAACTTAGACATTTTATTTGAAACTCTCACAATTCGTCTGGAGATGGATAAGCACTTCTTATTAATTATTTCAATAGGAGCAGCCTTTTATAGGACATTCTATAAACACTGGATTATTAAAGGTTTACTAAGTTTTTGCTTCTAGCTATCTTCCAAATTATGGGACTTACAACTATGAGAACAGCTAAAATTTAACCAAATCAGGATTATTTTTTGCTTTTTCTTAATGAAATGTGCACAGATAAAGCTTACACTATAAACAGGTTGATAATTCTGATAACATCTAAGAGCAAGTCACATTAGACTAAAGCTAAGAGTACTAAAGCTATTAATAATTAGTTTCCATTTATAAATATAAAGAATAGCTAAATTATATAATAATTTCCTTATCATTCTAAAATAAAAAAATCTTACAACTTAAAAAGGCTTTAAGCATAGCTTTTAAGATACTACAGCTCTTACTGTCATTACTCTATTTCCTTTATTGTAATATTTGCTGTGACTGCGAAATATACTAGAAGTGGAATTGCTTGGTGATACTAATAGCAATGCATTTAAGCTTTAAATTTAGTTACTTTCTTATAAAAAGCTTTGCTTTGAATTAAAAAGTCAACTAGATTCTTTATATTAAACTAGCTTAAACAGTCAAGTGGCCTTTGAATTAAAAGTTAAATGGAAACATCAATATTAAATAAAAAATCCTTTTGATGAACATTAACAAAATAGGAAATAAGCAGGGTAAATGTATCACTGAATCAAGAAATAGCCAAAATAGAATAGAAATAGTTGCAAATCTACTTATTTGGATCTCTACTTCGTAAGAAACAATTTTATAAATCATAACTATACATATGGATATCTCATCTATAGCTAAGTTAAATAGTTACATATAAAGGCTTTAGTTTTTATAAGTTGAGCTTGTTGAGATTTTATCATAAACTCAGAATTAAAAAATAGAGTCGAAAGATAAAAATGTGCCTAGAATAAAATTTTGATAACGATGATATATGAGATAATGCTTTAATTATCTTCCTATCTCATGGTTATAATCTAAGATGTGTTAATAAAGTAAAAGAACTAGATTTAATTAAGCTTTTAGTTAATTTTAATCATTTGAAAGTCTCTACAATCAAATCCTCAATTTTAATAATTAGCCTAGTAATTAATAATTGAAATTAAGATTTAATTTTATCTTACATTTATTAAGGCTTGGATTTCTTTCTATCACCCTATATTTACTGATTTATTATAGACCCTTCAATGAAATTAATAAGCATTCAATAGCTAGTTTAATTAATGAAATATCTATTATATTTGCGAATATTTAATAACAATACTAGTAATAGTTGCTACTACTAGGTTTCTTACTAGGCTACTTTCTAGTTTTAATTGTATTAATAATAACTTAGACTGGTTTAGTGCTTCTGTTTAAATACTTAGATAAACCTAAGCTTCTAATCTTAGTTAAGTTCGTTTATTTCAATTCTTTATTTTCCTTGCTAATTCTAATTTTTACACCTTTAACTAGAAAAGGATTGCATTGTAGCTAATTTAATTTATCTTCAGATTGTTATAAATTTAGCTTTCAAGGGTTATCGAATAAAGCTAAATTAAAAAAGCCTTAATATTTGTTTTCGCCTTAAAAAAGATGTAGCGGGTAATTAAGCTTTATTAATACTATCTAATAATAGAGCTTGATTATAATAGCTTAACCTGAATGATAAGAGCATAATTAATTGAAGCTAAAAGAAATGAGCAAGTCAAATATGATTTCCTTATATTAATAACCAATATAACTAAATCCATAACTAGCGTAAGAGAAGTTAAGTGATAATGTCAAATGTATCAATTTACTAATAAGCTAGTGGATTGGTAAGTAATGGGTATAAAGGCATATTTAAGTGGGTTCATAATAAATTGCTAATATTTTAGCTTTAAAGGTATAAACGATAAGAAACTTCTATTGTAATTTTAGTTTTATTAAAGTGGAGATATAGTTGAACTAGTTTAAAGCAACTTAGAATTAATTAGTTAATAGAAGTTAAATTTAGTGCTTATTTTCTTAATTTAAAAAGCTTGCTACAGAGCATAATTAAATAAATAGGTAATATCTAAGTAAAATTAAATAAGAAGCTATGTAATAAGAATCTTTGGTATTTATATATAGAAAGAAATCTCTTTTTAGGAGAATCTTTCATAGATTTATTTATATATCCAACAGTATTATCCATTCACATAAGCAGATCCGTTATCTAATGATGCTTTACAAAGCACAAAGTATAAAAATAATAAATAGAAAACGCTACTAAACTTTGGTGAGTGAAAAGAGAAAATAAATAAAATGAAGATAAGGAAGTAAACATTTAGCATGAAATTTTAGAGTATTCCCACTTTTATTTATTATCCTCTTTTAATTAGCTTTAGTCATTCTAAAGCATTCTAGTTTATTATTAATTTAAATTATTAGACTCAATCAAAAATAAAACAAAGAGAAATTACATTAAAGCAATAAATTTCATTTTTTAGTTTTCAAATAAGGGATATTTATTAGATTTAATTTATCTCTTTTTATTATTTTTTATTATTATTGATGTAGTTATATGAGTAATATGAGTGAAGATAGAGAGGATCGACTAAATAATAAACCAGAACATTAAAAAAAAAATTTCGATTAATTACGATATAATTTGTTGTTTAATATTCAACATTTAAGAATAAATTTTAATGATCTTACTTTATTAAATCTCTACTTTTAAAAGATCTTCGATTTTAATATTTTTCTAATTTATTCTATTATATTAGATTAGATATAAAATATGTTTGAGCTATTTATCCTATCCTTTTCTTTAAATCTCATTTCTTAGAAGCATGCTATGGGTATTTAAGAAATTTATTATTAGGATTCAATGTAAAGAATAATTAAATATACCTTATCATTTTAGTGCATACAAGCATTGCTTATTCTGCTTTTTATTAGTTTTCCTTTCATTCTCAACTTAATTTTCACGATTGCCTTAAGCGAATTCATACTGTTTTTTAGCCATTATTTTTTCTCTAATGAAAAGCTTGCCAGTCTCAATTATTAAATGCCAATAGATCTTTTTAATGTTATCAAGAACTTATTTAGTGTGTGTGAAGGAATTTTCGTTATTCATTGAGGATTTATAATGCATACTCCATGTAAATAGCTGACTATTGATCATTCTATTAATGCAACTGTCTATTTGAACATGTTTTGAGTAAAGATCAGATCTTAGAATTTTATATCTATCTCTACCTACAAAAATTACATTTAACAGTCTTTATTATTTTTTCTTGCTTAAGTTTTCAATCACAAAGCTAACAACCTTTAATGCTATTATAAAAATAGTTAATTTTTGGCTTTTATTTTCTCTAACTTGAGTTTATAATAAAATCTGAATAATGAAGATAAAACAAACGAATTCAACTATTATACAGTTAAAGTTACTTAGTCCTTTATTATATTAAATTACATATAAAGAGTTTTCATTCGTTTTTTAAAGAAGGGTTTATTAAGGTGAACTTAACTTTGCTATTCAAATGGTTAAAACTCTTCCAAAAGCAAAATTTCTGATTCCATTTATAAGACTTTCTTCATCTTATTTAGCATTAGGAATAAAAAAATCTGATCTTTGGATATATTTTTTATCTGGCTGATTTGTAATTTCTTTACAGTTTACTGTTGCTATACAACCATAAAATTTGAAAGGACTTTCTGTTATTTCATAAGCAGCATTATGTTGATAAAACTAAGCTTATCAAAGTTTCACAATTACCTTAAACTTCTTTTGCTATTGATTATCTCAGACATCCAATCTAATTCACAGGTTTCCCATTCTTCAGTTTCTGAAAGAATTTAAATTTGGATGACATAAGAGTAAATTTCGGAAAGCTCTAATAATATACCAAACCTTAGTTAAAGAAGCATCAACAATAGCACTTGCAAAGACAAGGGATTTAGCTATTTTAAAAGAAACCTAAATAAACTAAATAAAGCAACTACAATATATAAGCTTATTTAGTTTAACTATCTCTAGGTTTGCTTTAGCAAATATCAATTAAGAAACGCAATAATACTAAAAGTAAATTATTAAGTGCATCTATACTATATCCTTAAGGGGTCAAGTTATAAAATATAATGGAACGAAAAGACTGAAATAAATATAGTCGTTAATCCTTTCGTCTAATTATAGCCTTTCACCATAAATTTGAATTTTTTATTATATAATCAAGGTAACGAAAAGGATTCTTGGACTTTAAATTTTCTATATGTAGACTAGTTATTAGATTTGATTTATTCAATCTAAAGGCCTAGTAAGGAATGCAAAATAATCTATTAATGAGTTCTTTAATTTGACTATATAATTAGAACCTAGTTATTAACTTAAAAAAGGCTTAATAGTAAGAAGATTACACATCAGGATGAGATTCCATTATCCAAAGAAAAGCTTAGGAAATAGGTTAAACACCTTGCAGTAAAAGGTATAGGAATATACCGTTTGCTGATAGATAAGTTATTAATATCTATTTAAAGTAATGTGAATCCTTCAAGAAGAGGTAAAAAGATTGAAAAACAACAACAGGAAACTAATGGGAAACCTCAACAAGCAAGAGGGATTTGAGTCAATGCTCATGTCTAAGGAGAGATTTAAACACTTTCTAGACAAATTATAGAATAAAAGATAAATACAGGAATATTGTCAGGAAAAAATAATAAAAAAGACGAAACTTTACAGAAGAATTAAAAAAAACTACAAATTAAATCAATCAAAGAAAACGAAGAAGGTATATAATGAAAAAAAGACCTAAACAGAAAAGCAAAGAGAAGTTATAGTGTAATTCAGGAACGTTTCAATGAAAAAATAAAATAATTGCTTAACTTCAAATAAAAATACTGGGAATAGAAAAACAAATAAAAAAATGATATTGCAGCAGCTGAAACTAAGGAGAAAGAAAAACTTATATGTGATTCAATAGGAGCTATTTACAAGAAATAAGAAGACAATTACTGACAGAAGAAATGAGGATCTCAGGTAATACATGCAAAAACAGAGATAGATCAGAAAAAATGTATCTTTTAGTATTAGCCTCTGGATCAATCTAGAGACATATGGTGAAGTGGTTGAAAATCCTCCAAGAGCACAAACAACTAATTTTATATATCTATCTAATCTAATCTCTATCTTTCAAGTTTGAAAAACAATTATGAGATCATTAAAACAATTTTAATTTGATAAATAATTGAATACGCATAGATTCTATGTAATAAGTAAGTCAAAATATTTCGTAAATAAGATCTTTGCATTTGGTTTATAACTTAATTATGTATCTGTAAGCTTTTTGATGCTTATTCAGTACAATAATATATCATATAATTTAAAAAGTTAGAATTATAATTAAAAGACTCAATATAATTAAAAGAATTATGGGAGTAACTATTGTAACTGTTTGATTATACATCTAATACTTAGATAAAGGCCTAATTAGATCCGAGGTCTTCAAGAGAATATTTGAAAATTCTCCAGCTTTGATAAAGGCTCAAAATCTATGATAATAGAGTATGTATTCTTTACTTATGAATCATTGCTTGCAGAAACTGGTCAACATAATATTCTTGCAATACAATTAAAAAGAGCCATTTAGAGAAAGCATCACAGTGAGTGCTTAACCTTCCTCAAGCAATAAAAGTTAATAATAATTAAACGACCTAATAACATAGTAACACTAAGAAGGTGTATAGCAAGCAATCATTTATTTCACTAAGTATTTTCAGATAGGATAGTATTTAATATGATATTTTAAATCTACATTTAGTTACTCAAAAGTTATTTAATTTATCTTAAGAGTATAATAGAGAACAGAAGCTAGCTATTTACACTAGTTTAAATGAAATTTTATAATAAAAGTATTAATGCAGGTATATTAGCATTTTTTTTATTCTGGTTTTTAAATAATGTTCCCTCTTAACTTCTGGAATGCTTTTAGAATAATTCTTTCAAGGAAATTAAGTTAATAAGTTAAAGCCTGAATGACTATAAAATATTAGATATACCTAACGATGTAAAATATCGTAGAACTAAATGGGTGTATATTTATTGATTAAACTATAACTATTTATAGTTGAATAAAAGTATTAATTTCCATATATTTAAGAAATATGAATATCTATATTCATGATATTATACATTAATGCTTCTAGTTAATAAGAAAATAACTTCTATTATAAAAATAATAAGAGCTTGCGATAATAATAGACAAACTTTGTTTAGGATTTCATTAAAAAATGAGAAATTAAGTTTTATTCGTGTTCAAGTAGCAAAGAGATATCAAAATAAGCATAAATTTAACTTTATAAAGCTATATATAATACTTTTTCTTAATTATATATAAATAAATAAATAAATTATAATAAATTTGATTATAGAGCGTGTAGCACTCTCATTGGTGTGCAGCTCTTTAAAAAAAATGTTTCATACTGATAAGAATGTTTGTTACTGATAAAATTATCAGATACTGGTAGACCTTGTTCAATACTGGTATAATTTAAGAATACTCGTAATCTTTTCTACTTTTTGGAGGTCCAAGGACATGGCAGGATTGTGTCTCATTGCATCCCCAAAGCAGAGGACGACATGTGTCAATTATGGGTTCTTAAATTCCCCACCTCTGATGAAGCTCGAAATATTATTTCTTTTTCGTTCCAGAATTACAATTAAACTAAGCTAAACTAAGCCAAGCCAACCCAAGCCAGTGTCGAAGGTCTAAGAAACTTATGTCTCGAGGCCAAACCAAAGCAGAGGAAGACATAAAGTCGATTATGGGTACTTAACTTCCTCAACCTCTGATGAAGATGACCTAGTTGTACACCTTCGAACAACTATGGCGGTTTTAAAAAAAATATAATAATAAGCAAAAACGTATAAAAAGAGTTAAGCAACTTCAATAGGATTTAATATTGGATCAAACTGCTAAAAATTAAGAATTATTGTAAAATAAATAAAAAATAAAAATAATCTTAAACTAGAACGTTTTAAAGGATATATGGTTTTATGATAAAAAATAGAGCTATATTAATAAAAGATTTTAGTTATATAAATTACTCAAAATTATAAATTATTAAATTTATATTATTTAACTTAACTAAAACTAACTCTATAGTAAACAAAAATTATTTCAAAAAACAGATATGAGAATCACAATAGTTATTCAACAAAGTTATAAAGCTAATTTATTTTAAATTCAGAATACAATTATTTAATCTAGATGTTATATTACCTCTATATTTAGTAATATAACAATGGTTATAACTTTGTTTAAAAAATCTATTAGTAATCAATGTTTGTTAGTCCTACAATTTCTTTAAAATATAGAAGCTACTGTAATATTCATTATTAAGATGAAAATCTTTGTATTATAATGAAGATATTTAATTCTAACAGTTTAATACAGTTCTTTATTTATCTTATATTCAAAAATTTAATACTTTAGATGTATTATATTCTTAAATATTAGCAAATTTTCATTCTCTTAAAGTGTTTTTAAATTCTATTATATAAAAAAATTTATTTTTATATATAGTGTATAATATTTCTCACTTCCTCGATTCCTTCTCATTTTATATGTTTAGAGTTTTAATTTCACCTACTTTAAAACTGCTATTTGAAACTTAGTTAGCGCTTTAGTTTTTTTTAAGAAGATCGTATTTATCAGTATCTTCATCTTGGTCTTCTGTCTTATAAACAGATTTCTTCTCTCCGCTTATATTTGACAATTCGATTTTTCACTTTAATTTCATTTCTTCTTATTTTTCAGTCAATGAAAAGTTATTTTATTCCCAACTTTATTCAACATCATTTTGATCTTTTTATAAAGATTAAGCTGCTTTTATCTAGGATTTATTTGAAAACTCTTAATCTTTTTCTATTTTTAATTATTATTGAGAGTAATCTTCTTTCCCTTGTTCTAGATTTTTTTAATTATTATCATTAATTAACTACTTTTAAATAAATTTAATCTATTAGCAAAGCTAAAATTTATCAGTTTCTTCATTCTCTATGTTTAAACTTTTATCCTCTTCAATGTGAATACTACTTTTTGATTATTCTTTTGAATCTTCCATCAGTTTGCTTTAAGAAATTTATTTCAATGATTCATTATGTTCTTAACTTTGACTTTCTTAATCTAATGCTTGCGTTAAATTTTATTTTTAAATGTTTGATTTTTAACTAGAAGATATTGAGACTTCTTAATCTAGCTTTTAATGCTATTCATTTTGATCTATAAAATTCGATATGACTGTACCTTTATTTTCAGCTAAATTCTCTGAATTCTTACTATCCTTTTGAGTAGAATTTATTTGTTCCTATTTACATTCAAACTATTCTGATGATTCTTTTATCTTAAAAGTGATTAATTTGTCTTGCTATCTCTAATCAAGCAACTTAAATTCTTAGCTTTACTCTTGGGAATTCAATAATTAAGATATTCTTTTTTATAAGAGTTCTTTAAACTTACCTTTTTAATGTTTTTTTTAAACATTATATTAATAAATTTAATTTTTCTATGTTTATTCCTCTATTTGTCCATATAAATATTACTAGTAGCTTCAGAAGTTACCATTTTCATCCTTTATTTATTAAATGCTTATTTAATTCTATATTAAAATTGAATTTTTTGCTTAATAACAGCAAATATTTGTCTGCTTACTATAAATTTGGTTGCTGAGAGTTTAATTTAGAATTTGGTAATTTTTTTCTTGGTCTTCCTATCCACTTTCAGATTCCCAGTTGATCATCATTGACATTATTTCACTTTATATAGTGTCTTAGCAATTTATTATAAGTAGTATTTTCTAAATTCTATTAAGAGCTATTCAAAGAGATAGCTTTTCATCTATATCAGACTGTGTTAATCCTAATTTGCTATTTTTTTCTTAAAGAATGCTTTGTATCCTTACTTAAATATTTTGATTCTCTATATTTTTTATAAAATTTCTTCTAGTTATTTCATCTTCATACTCTCCCTTCATTATGTTCTTTATCAATTAATATTTTAAATTAGTTGTCAGTTTTTCAAAAATAGTCCTTTGTTTCGTCAAAGTATCGTTGATAGATGAATCAGTAGCTTGTAGAGTTTATTCAATATTCTATATTCGTTCTTTCGTATAATTAGAAAATTAGCTATCAATTTATTATTTAAGCTTCTAGAAACTTCTATGAAAATTTCTAGTATTGAATGGAATTTTATTCCAAATTTAGTTCATTTACTGAAACGTTAAAATTTAATCTATCAATTAATTCTCAGAATTGTATTCACCACACCAGAAGGTAAGTTTCTCTTGTAAAATCATGAAATCTCAAAATGTGAATAGTCTGCTATCCATACTTAATATTTAATTTTCATTTGTTATTTGATTTTTGAACAAAGCTATTAGTTAGTACCATCCTGATCTCTAATTCACTTTTTTCTCTCTTTAATTATAAATTTTTTACATAATATAAGCTTCTCAATTCTCTTATTTCTATTTACAATTTCCTTATCTAAAGGTGAGCTCTTATCATTAATCAGTGAAAGTGATTCATTCTTCTTGTTTTTCATTTAATAGAGAGAAAATATCAAAATTAGGATTTCTATTAAAGTTATAAACTACTTATTTTACTTTAATGCATATCTCTATTTCATCTATTGTGTTATACATCTAAAATAGTTGCTATGTTTTCATCTATTTAGCTTAAAGCTTTTCATCTATTTTATCCAATCAGAAAGTAGTTCTAACTTAATCTTATTAAACCTAAAATTTTTATTCACTTTTGTCTTTTTCTGTTTCAGAGTTTAATCCTTTATTTTATATTTCTTACTATGATATTTATCAGTTTTATTTAATATAAGGTTTCATCATACTGTTCAATTCATAGTAATTACGTTAGTCAATTTCTGGCATTTCAAATAATTAAAACCCACTGATAATAAAGCTTACAGCTTGGCTTAAAGGACTTTTAATATCTTAATCTTTAAAGACTCGAGGAAATGCTAGTTATCTCTTAATGATGGCTTTTTTCCGTTAAAAAGTAAGTTTTTTACATAGTTTAGTAAAGAATTTAGAAGTAACTTTTATAAGGAATTCTCTTATTATATCATATAGACTACTTATACCATTCTATTCCTCAGCAAAGTGCTTCTCTACATAGTCCTTGTAATTTATATAATGGGTAAATATATTTGCTGTAAATAACACTCTCAAAGTAAAATGAAGTAATATAATCAGAAGCAGTAAAAACATTACTGACAGAGAGTAATCAACCTCTATCATTTCATGAATTGGAATTACACCAACTAAGAATTATATTAAGTTTATAGCTGTAGATGAAAGCTAGCTAAAGTGCTAGAATGAGTGACCAAAACCCTGGTTAACCATTAGCATAAATCCAATAAATAAAAGAGAAAGAAGGAGTAAAGTGAAAGTAATATCTTCCAGAGCTCTTTGCATGAAATATTTGACTATTGCAAATTTTTTATAAAAGTCAAAATATCTAATTAACTTCAGAACTATGAAGAAAGCATAAAATGAAAATACTATTTGTAAGTCATTTTACTTCCTTACGAAGTCAAAGAAATTTCCTATTTCTGAATCAGCTTGAAAGTAAGGAACTGATCAATCCTTTCATAATATTTTGTTAGTAGAGAACTACACAAAAATTATGAAAGTAGATAGAAATAAAATAGCATGAATGAAATTTATCAAACTCCAAACTGATTTGGAAACATAAATATAAAAGCTTTTCAATATTCATTTCATGCGATTAAGCAACCATTTTGATGATTATTTCAGATAATCGTAGCATTTCTTAAGCTTTAATTTAAATTCTTTCCTATTTTCATAATTTTCTTTATAGGACTTATCTTGGTTCATCTTGACTAAGTGCTAGATTTGCTTTAGATTGGTTTCAATTTGTATTTTTTTGGTTTATTGTAATGAAATAAGAGAGTATTACTTATAATATTTTTTAAGTTCCTTCAGTACAAAATAAAAGCCAAAGAGGGAAAATAAAATGATTCCTACTATTATTATATTAGAATTATCCTCAAATTTTAGTATTTAAATAGGATATTTAAAGTATCCTGGAGTTATTCTTCCACTTGGTTAGTTACATCAGTATAAACTGTTAAAATTGATGTTGCTACTCTAATTGAAGAAAAAGATGAAATCATATATCATGCATTTGGTTTGAGAATTGAACATCTAATCTTTTATTATATGATTGTTTGCTTTTATAAAATCATCATTTCTAGGACATAAGATAACAAATCCTCCCTATTCAAAAGCTGTCTTATTGGTATTTTTTTACTTGTAAATATGATTTTAGGAAATTCATGTAGGTGAAGTTTTTTCGTTGGTGTCTATTTAAAAAGGAGAAACTTGTCTTTTAGTTCTTCGATTTTACTAAATTTGTTCAGAAAAAGCGAAAGTATTAGATATATAATTAGTGTATCTAAGAGTAACTCTAAATATAGGATCTCCATAAATGCTGAGCTTAAGTAGTTTCTAATTGGTTTAAGATTGTTTAGTTATGAATTGCTAAATGAAATCATTGACCATAAAAATAGCTTTTATGTCTTTAAAGGTAAAAGTCTTTCCTGGGTAAAATTCTGAATTATAGAATTTTTATCTTTCTAGATAAAATGTGGAGCTTTAAGCAAGAGTATAACTTTGATGGAAGTTAAAATAAAAGCTAAAGACTCCTAGGGTAATGATGATGTAGATGAGATAGACTATTAGTTTGCATACTTGCTTGCATTATTAGTTTGGCTTACTTTTCTTTTTCATTGACTAATAAATTTTATACTCTTAATCTTTTTTATTTTAATGGATTTATTTCTTTATTTTGCTTTTCAATTCTTCAAAAGTTTCTAACTCATTTGTCTTAGTCTTCAAACACAACTGAAAAGTCTTTATTTCAGACATGTTTTGAACCAGAACGTAGTATCATGGAATTTCTACTTAATGAGCAATAGAAAACTCAAGGAACATAAGTCTCTTTTGCATGCATCTTAGCATAACTTCTCTTGTATTTGAAGTAAAATTAAAATAATTAATGTCTTTATTATGATTTTTTATCTTATATTTAGGTCACTTTTCTGGGTCAGTTTTTGCATCAATAGCTGGACTTATCGCTTATGAGCATAAATAAAGAATTAACTAATCATAGTCTGTCTATTACTTCTTAGCAGAAAAAGTATAAGAGTTGTTCTTATACTTATCTATATTTTTTTACTATTTCAGTTACTTCACTAAATCTTCCTAATCTCAAGCTTTAATTTTTGATAGTAAAGTGATTTGTTTAGATAATCAATCGTACTCTAAAATGTTTCTTTCATAATCTTTGTTCCTTTGCTTTCTTAGGAGTAATAAGTTAAGTCATTAGTTTCTTTTTTGCTTCATCTGTTCCTTTAGTAACTAAGATTAAGCTTAAGTTATTTTAATAGTCTTGCTTTTTATTACTTCAAAGTGATGTAGAATAAGTGCTGTTATGAATGAGTTTAGGAAGAAAGTCTAAATTATAATGAATCCAATCAAAATCAATCCATTTCCTTCTTTCCAACATTCTTTAAACTGCTAATATTCGTCTTCCCTCTCCAAATCCTATTCAAAAGGATGATGCTTTATAGAAAACCTGAAAAGCATAAATAAAGAAGACCAAAAATTCTCATAAGCTTGGTCAAAGTAGAACAGAAGCATTCCTATCACGCTAAACGTGGACAAACTTATGAACCATATAACCAGAAACATCAAAATCTCTGTCTTAGCTTTCATAACCAAGTCTTACAAAACTGAAAATAAAACTAACTTCTAGGTCAGAATTTCTATTATTTCTACTCCCATTAATATTACTGTTAGAGATGCAACTCTAACAAAATGGCGATTCTCCATGATGATAGATATATAATCTTAGAACTAAGACTCCTTTACTATAGGTAAACTTTATTCTTTTGCTTTCACTATATAAATGTCTATTCATAGTCCACTACTTAGTACTATCATCAAAAAACTACAACACTGAAGTATCTAGCCGAACTTTAACTGACACTATCCTGTGCTATAGTAAAGTCTAAGATCGTTTACTAATTTACTTACTATTCGTAGTAAATAAATTACATTCAATATTATAAAAATTATCCCTAAAGCTAGACCTACTTTACTTTCTTCACTATTCTCTATTAACTATTCTAAATAAACTCCTTAGCCGTACTATTCTACTTTTAAACCATAACCGCTTTATTTCTATACTGCTATATTGTAGTAGTCTACTATCCTATAATTTCCATTATAGATAAAAAATTCTACTACTAAAGACCCAAACTTCGCTTAATTAAATCAACCTGAAAGTATCATTTAGGCATATTTATAGAATGCTTGATCCAGCGTTTCGTTACTTTAGAAAAACTCAGTGTAAGCTCCTGCTTTTAAAAATCCTCACTCTTCTTTATATTTATAAACCTTGAAATCTTCTTTTAGTTTGACTTAATCTAAATAAAACTTTTATTGGCTAAACCATTATGAACCATTACTTCTACTTTAATCTTCTGTCTTTTCATTTCTTTCTTTTATGGTTTCTAAATCTTGAAGATTATTTTTATTTTCTAAGGAGTTTTAGTGATAAGGACTCATAGATTCCTAAGAATTTCTTTTGAATTTAAGAATTTAGTTATAGTTGATATCCTTAATCTCTTCTACTTCGTATCTTTTTAATGAAAATCTTAGTCCTTAAAATAAATTCTACTCTCATCTATACTTTTCTGAATTACGTAAGGAAGCATTAAACATAAGATTTAGAACATTATCTCCAATTCATTATTCCAAGTCACTCAACTAACCATTTTCTATATAATCAGGACTAAAAACTTCTTCAAAAGCTTTATTCATTTGAGAAGTTTCGAAGACTAGGTTAGTTTGGTAGAGCAGAGTGATGAATATAATGCAGATAAGAAGGTAATAGTACAGCCATCTATCGTTAGTTATTATTCCTTAGTTGATTTTATCCTCATCTAAACTTAAATCTTCATCTTCAACTTATTTCTTAATAAAGCTTAATGTTCTCTTTTATTTATGGAACTAAACTTTATTTTCTTACTCCTCATTTTCTGAATCAAAGAGAGACCCTTCTTCATCTCTTCACTCAAGCTAAGTTTCATTTTAGATAAGAGCAGGCTTCCATTCTTCTTTCCATTTATTTTCATCTCAATTGTTACGCTCTGATTCTTAAGTTTAAATAGATCTTAAACCAAGTGTTTGATAAAAATTTGAATCTTGTTGGTCACCAAAAGTATTTTGAGCTAATGAATACTCTTATTGATTGTAACTAGACATTTTGTATTTTAAATTAATTTCTTTTATTTTCTTAAATTTAAATTCTTAACGAAATATCCTCTACTTAGCCATGATAAGCTTAAATAGGCATATATCATAAAATAAATTAATAATAGCATATTTAATAGAACTGCTTGTTTGATAGATTAAAGCTTATTATATTTTAGATCAACCAATTCTCAAAATAGTTCTGGATACTCAACTTTAAATTATATATTGCTTAATTAATAAAAAAATTAAGCTTTATGACAACTATACTGGTAGATAGCAACCTTGTCAAAGAAAATCTTCTCTTTACTTTTAAGTTTATTGAGATTAAAAATTTGACTAGGGAAAGTTTGAATAATTGTACTTTTGTGCATAATATCAATTTATCCTAGTTTCATCCTTTTTAATTTAGTTTTTTAAAGGCAAATTCCAAAAAGCATTAATTAACCTTATGGTTAGTTTATATAAGGTACTTTAAAGGAAGATTATATTAAGCAAAAGCCAGAAGGAAATAACCAAAAAAGTTTTCCAGAAATTCTAATGCTATATAGTTGTAAAAATACTTAAGAGTATAACTAAAAGCAGAATGGACCAAATAAATAAGTTTATACACTCAAAAATTATAAACAAACGAAAATTTTTTTTAGAGTGATAAAAATTTAGATTCTAGTTTAAAAAGAAAGAACCATGATAAATGACTTAAATGACTAAAATGAAAAGATTTATTTTTTAAATAAGCTTAATTAATATTTTCATATTCTTTAGCCTTTATTAAACTTATTATAGATCTTCTCTCAATTCTTCAGTATATCTACCTAGATATGCTAAAAAGCGGTAAATCTAATCTTCATTATTTTATCTTTGCGATATTACAAGGCACTGTTATTAATTACCTAAAAATGATTGCTTAAATTAACTGAAGGTTAGATAAACTAAAGAAGGAATTTTTAAGTTTTCTAATAGCATTTGCTAAATAAATTTGAGTATAGAAAGACAATCGAAGGAGGTATTAAAATGATTGTCTTAAAATAGAATTTTTTATGTGAGTTGATTTTAAAAAGTCAAAAGTTTGAAGAAAGGAAACTATGACACATGAAATCTAGCTAATGAAAAAGCAATTTACTCCTTCCTAGATTTACAAAGTAAAGCATAGCAATGATTAAAGTATAAACTCTAAAATACTATTGAAAATATATTAATAGCTCTATTAATATTTTTAAGATTCAGTGAGGAACATACTCTAATTAAAAATAATGAGAAACCTAAATATTCGAATAAACTAATACACTTGAAGAGTTATTATTGCCAATGATAAACTTTAATATTCAATGGAAAGCTGATTTTACTTGAAGTAGTAATAAGAAGATTGCAGCTTTATAAAACTTATTGCCCTTTTAACTTTATTTATTAAACTAAAGCAAAAAGACTTTCCTTAGGATATTCAATTATAGCAATTTCTTAGCTTTTAATCTTAAATGCTTTATATAGCTTATGACTATTTTTCTTATATATAATAAAGTACTAATTAAGAAAATTATATAAAGAAGCTGAAAAGCAACTTTGATGAGAAAGTATTAAAGTAGTTATTTTGAATTATTCTTGAAAGATAAGCAAGTTAAAGTGTCTTATAATATAATTAAGAAATGAGTCTATTAAGTGATCTATATCTTTACTATGTTCTTTATAACTTAGAGCTTTCAGTTTAGATTCAAAATATAATAAATAATAAATAAACTACTTTAAAGATCAAATACCATTTACTTGTTTTGCTAGAATTCTTTAGAAAGCTTTTCGCACTTCTTTAAGCTTATTTCTTTCAAATAAAAGTATATTATAAATTTAAGCTTTTGTGACTAATTATTAAAATGACATTCAAGAAGTTAGCAAAACACATAAATAAAGTGAAATTATAGTGTGATTAAGATTTAATAGAATTGGATTAAAAGCGAATGGTTTTAACTTAGAAGTCATTTTAATTTATTATAGTTGAAGGAACTGGATCAGATTAAGTTTTATATCTGAAAAATAAATTTATAAATGCTTTTTCTCTAATATAGTCGAAGTTAACCAAAGTCATGTATAAATTAATTCGCACAGATAAAATTTGTGACTCTTTATCTTTCCATTTTCATCCTGGAAACTTATAGCCTAAATTTGTTCGGAGTTAATAAAAGCTATCTAAAGTTTTGATTCTGATTACTTTTCAATAAATTTAAAGATTTTCGTTAGAATTATTTTATGAATTTTAGCAATTTTTTAATTTAGCTTAGCTAGTCTTTTTATAAATCAATTAATATAGCCTTTATTATATTTTGATTTAGATTGCTAAGCATTATTATTAGTACCTATTCATTTAATCATCGCTTTATGAAAACCAATTTAAATCTGATTTTTATTTTATTTATTAAGCTCATTTAAAATCTTTTTTATAAGCACTAAAATCAAATAATTATTTTGCGCTCTTTAGTTACTTAAAGCAACTACTTCTTTATTTTCTTTGGTTATACTTAAAAATTGATACCTTATAGCAATTTAATAATTGAGAGATTCTAGCCTTTAGTAACTAATTATTTAACATAAAAAGACTTGATAATCACTTTATTTTTACATTTTTGTAGCATTTAGAATCAGAGATATTAGGAATTTTGCTTAGAGAGTTCATTGTGATTATATAATACTTTAGTAATGTATAATTTACATCTACCTTAAGTTAAATTAAGCATATTTACCTTCTATTACTAACCCTAGTTGTTATTATTACAATATACACATATTATTTAATTTATTCCAGGATCATTATATACATATGATTCATTAGAATAAGAGCAGCTCATACTTTTTTATTTTTGAATGTAACTATTTATTTGCCAACCTTCACTCTTATAGAAATACATTTGGTAAATGAGCCTTCCAATTAATTGATTTTCAAAAGGAGATTTTTTAGTTTTACTCTTATTAATAATTGGTTTGCTATTTATGAAAGCAAGCATTTATTTTGGCTTTTGTAATAAAAATACAATTATAAATGTAAGGCTTTAAGGTAATTAATTAATAATCATCTAAGAACAGATTTATTTCAAACCTCCGGATGAAAAATTATCTTGACTTTCAGTTATCTTTATTTTTATTTTTAGACTCTTCTCTTTTTAATTATATAAAGCATTTATGATTTTTGACTGAGTTAGGATTTTCATCTTTGCTGATATTACCAACTTCTAGGTTTTAAGTCTTGATAATAAAAATGAATAAAGCTACTTTATCCAGATTTACTAACAGTTACAATTCAGTCCTAGAGTCATTTAAATAACTATTTACCTAGAATTTTATTTTTATTCCTATATGGTATTTTTAAATGCTCACCAGCATCCCTTATTTATTTCCTTATTTCATATAATGTGAAGACCAGCAAAGAGAGATAAAAGATAATGTTTAATATATATTAGAAGTTTCTTTGATTCAATTACTTTATATCAATATTTTTCTTATTAAAACAGCTATTTTTTTGAAATTTTATCACGATAATAGCTAATTTAAAGCATCCAGGTATATAATTAGAAGTACATATACTATGACTGAAGGAATATAAGATAGCTTTAGATCAAATACTCAAATATATGGTTTTATGCTATATTTGGTTATAAATTATTCCTCCTTTATAAGACCAACTTGACTTAAATTATACTAAATAGGAAATAGTATAATAATATCTAAAGAGAATATTAACAAATAAGCACCCTAAACCACTTTTTAAATAACAACTAAAACCAAAATCTAAATGACTAACCAGAGTACTTTCTAATTACTTCTCCTTAATTTGTATTTAGTAGCTAAAAGTAAAAAGCTAAACCTTCTTTATTCCTTCCAGAAATTAAACAATTGAATTTTATGGGTGAATCTTAGATAATTAGGTATAAGTTATTTAATTTTAAGATTTCTAGCTTGAGTCACATTATCAAACATAATAGAAAAATAAGAGTAAAGACTATTAAGTTTAAACATTCCTTAAACATTTATTTTAAAAGTGTAATAAATTGGAACTTTGAGTAAGCTTAGATGTAGTATTCAACACTTTAAATTTTAGTATATAAGAAAAAGAATGTAAGACCCAGATTTGACTTAATAGCAAAGTTATTTAAAGCATAAATCAGATAGTTATTAATGTTCTTAAATAGAAAATTACACCATTTTATAAAACAATTCCAAGCTTTATCTTTATAGATTCTCAAATGCTTCTGAAATCTTATATAAAGAACCTATTTCTAACACTTAATACTCTTATTAAAATTGCCTATATATCTCCTTGCTACTTCCTTTAGTTATAATATTTTTAAACCAACTATTGAAAGAAGTTAGAGAGAACAATTTCCAAATTAGAAATTTAGCTCCAAAATTTGCCTAAGTGATTATATTAAAAACTACTAGCAGTCAAATTCTACGTTCACTATGCTTTATTATTGTTCTTCCAAGACTTAACCTAAATACCTTATATCTTATAATTAAGAAAAAAGGATAAAATAACTAAAATTTCAGCAACAGATGCTAATATTATGATTAAATAAATAAAGCATTAGAAATTAAATAAGCATCTCCTTAGTAATTTAGTAGTGAAGCTATTAATCATATAAACTTAGAGCAAGCATTCTATTATTTAAAGCATAAAGATAAAAATATTTAATTAGTAATCCCTAAATCACTAGATTTTATAAAGCTAACTATTAAGAAAGAGAGTACCTTAGGAATTAGTTATAGTTTAAATAGAAGCAAGAAAATTGTTATTTTTACAAGTAAAGAGAAATTATTAATTCCATCTTGTTTAACTAGCTTTTATGGTTGTAGGAAAGCTTGGGGAATTCATCACTTAAGCAAAAATAATAAATTTGAAAGTTCTCTGGATTGTCAACTTTCGAAGGAAAGCCTATTATTTAAACTGAAAGAAGATCTTGGTATTATATATAAATTAGATAAATCTACAAGACACAATGCTAGTAGATTAACTTCTTAGTTTTTCTTATTTAAATCTTAAATTAAAAATAAATAAGCTGAGTTACATTTAGAGTACCTTAATAAATAAATAAATAATAAAATAATAATTTTTAAATAATTAAATTTATAGAGATAGAGACATTTACACTTAGTAATAGAACTAGCAAATTTCAATTGGTATTTAACTAACATATTTCAAGAATGTTTATTGAAAATAGTTGATCATTTAATTGAGGGTAAAATATTAACTTTAGATTCTGAATAATTATTTTCTAAATAAATTAGAGATGAAAATTCCAGAAGACAGATATGCAAAATTCATAAGAAAAATTATTATAAATTATCTAATATAAATTAGAACGTAAAGGAATGAAAACTAGGTAATTAATACTAATTATGACTAGAACCAAGCTGACAAATTTGATAAAACATAAAAAATAAAGAAAGAAGAGAAAGATAAAAAATCAAATAGAAGAGGATAAATATTTATGAAGCGAGGCATATGAAAAATGTTAGGTTTTAAATAGACTGAAACAGATATATTAGAGTCTATCGCAAACTATTTTTTCAAATAATAAATTCTCTTTATTCCTCCCTAAATACATAAAATCCTAAAACTAAAAATAATTATTTAGGAATCTACTAAAATAGAAGACTGTTTTGCTTAATCACTTTTACTTTATAAAATTAATAAACCCTTTCTTTTGCTTTTGGTAAAATCCAAATTTAACTCCGTTTAGTTTATTTTATCATTCTATTGGATTAAATGATTTTATTAAATTAAATGCAAGCTAAGTAATATAAGATTATAAGTTTGATTTTGTTTGCTGAGAAAATTTAAGAGTTAAATAGAGCATAAAGTTTTTTTAATATAATTAAATCTAAATTTTGGCTATGATTAATTGTCAAATGAATAGCTTTTGATTCTATTTTTTAAAAAATTAAAAAGTGTATAGTAAAAGGATTCTTTCTAGGATTTCTTTTATGTACTTTGCTTAAATTTCTGAATAAAAGATAAAAATAGGCAGGAATTGTGCTAAATGTTGCTAAAATATTTCTTAGAAAGCAGAATAAAAGCTTGAAAGATAGTCAGCAATCATATTAGATCGATAGCTTTTTATATTTAGTCCTTTAATATCGATGCTATTTCAATTCTCATTGATTTTGACCTCGAAATATCCTAAAAATAAAAGAAATAATTAAGATGAAAATTCTCTTCATTCAAAATTCGATAAATCAGACGAATATTCTCAACTATCAAAATTAAAAAAGTAATTTTTTAATGATATCAGAAACAGAAAAAGTTAAAAAGAATTAGAGCTATAATTAGCATTTTTTTCATGCTCTATTCAAGGAAAATTCTACCTTAAATATCTAAATTAAATTTAAATTAACTATTTACTCTTAATTCTTAACTAAGCATTATTACCACTTAGCTAGTAATTTAATTTGCATGTCTAACATCATATTTTTAAGGTTTTGGCATAATAATAGTTATTTGCATTCATATAATTGAATAAAAAGGGAATTGAGATAGCAGCAGAAATAATCTACCTATAAAAATAAAACTTAGCTTTATTTACTAATTCTACTCTAAGTCATTAAAGAATTTGCTTTCATTTTATTGAATAATTTCTAGAATAAAAGAGAGTACTGATGAATTGTACCCTATAAATGTCTCTTTTAATTTAGCTACTATATTAAAGGTATTGCTTAATTCATTTTTGAAAGAACACATCTTTTTTTTATAATTTGTGATCCTTATTGAATATCTCTTACTCAACATATAAACTTCATAGGACCAAATGTATCTGCTCTTATTATTGTTTAAAGTATTCCTAATTAGTCTCTTTTAGTCAGAACTTAGCACCAAATTCCTTAGAATTATTTTATTTAAATTCAAGTTTTGATTTGCTATTAAGGAGCTCTAATCTAGATAGTTATTATATAAAGCTTAATTTAGGTATAGTTATTTAGCTTATTTGAAAATTATATAAAACATTAAGCTAGAAAGAAATGCTAAAGATAATTTAATAGAAATCTATTACATCACTATTTAAAATAAGGGATAACTAACATAATCACCTATTTAAATAGCTCTGTTTTCATAGGTTTTAAAAAGGAGACTATATGAAAATTTAGCACTTAAATAAAGTTAAAGCTTAGAGTCATTAGAATGCATTTAATATAATTTTTGCTTTCGAAGTATTTTATTCATTATACTATATTCTTAAGCTTACAAAATATCCTTCAGAAGTGTATTTTGTTTTTATTACTAAGCAAGACAAGATTTAATTAGGATAACATCATGGTTATTGTTATATTATGGGATGCATCTACTTCATTTAGGATTTATTACCCTTAGTTTGCTTATATTAATTTTAGATAGTAAATGCTTTAGGAATAATAAAGCAAGGCATTTAAGAAATGATTTAAATGATAAGAGATCTATCAATAGCACTCAGGTATATATAATAGGCTCAATAGATTATATAACTAAATTCATAAACCACTAGCACATCAATAACTTATAGTAAATTCTTTAATTTATCTAAGTAATAAGATAAAATGCTTTTAATACTCTCACTCTCTGATGTTTAAGAGTTATTAAAATTAGAATAATCTAATGATACTGATGTCTCTAATAATTGATTAAATGAACGTAAAGTTATTTCTGTTTGGAGTTCTATGCTTAAGTCTCTTTGGAAGATTTCTTATATAAGTCTAAAATTTATTTAGCGGTTCTCTAATAAAGCCTGTTGCTTCTTAATAATAGTTAACTGTTCATCTCAGTATCTTTTATTAGACAAGCTACTTTATTTATCTGAGGGGCTTTTATGGATAAAGAAAATAATTTTAAGTTTATAGAGAAATTTAATTTGAATGAGTTTAAGTGAGAAATCAATATTCCTAGATTTATGCATTTTCTAAGATCTACTAATACGTTAATTATCTAAGACTAAGAACTTAGACAAGTGCTTTACACATAAATTAAGCCTAAATATACCATAAGCTATATAGATAAAAACCATTTGCTTGTGGAACTTTATTATAATCCTATTTCTCTGCTTTTTATGAGAAGATTCTATGATATCTAAAATGATATAAAGTGACTAGTAATCTTAATCTAAAGCATACTCTATCAGTAATGAATTTTGGTAAGTTAAAGTTTATCATACTGGTTTATATTAAATTAGCTATTAACTAAATCCAAATAAATTGGAAATAGATTTAAAAGAGGAACATATCATTATAAAAATGACTGTAGAGTCTTAAGTTTAATTGTTATCAAAATGCTTTAATTTAAGTTAAGGATGTTTTGTTCTTTAATAAATTTCAAATGTTTAAAGTAAGAAAATTAAATTCCGCTGTATTTTTATAAATGGAATTAACTATTTTTTAAAATGTTTCTTAGAATCTAAACACTAAGAAAAAATATCCATGTGAAGGGAAAAAGTATAGGATTGGTTAAAGTAATTTAATAACATAAGAATCTGAAAGCGACATTTTAGATGAAAATAAATGGAAAAAAGAATGAAAACCTGTATTGCTCTAAAACGAAACTTAGCTTGAGTGAAGAGATGAAGAAGGGTCGCTCTTTGATTCAGAAAATGAGGAGTAAGAAAATAAAGTTTAGTTCCATAAATAAAAGAGAACATTAAGCTTTATTAAGAAATAAGTTGAAGATGAAGATTTAAGTTTAGATGAGGATCAAATCAACTAAGGAATAATAACTAACGATAGATGGCTGTACTATTACCTTCTTATCTGCATTATATTCATCACTCTGCTCTACCAAACTAACCTAGTCTTCGAAACTTCTCAAATGAATAAAGCTTTTGAAGAAGTTTTTAGTCCTGATTATATAGAAAATGGTTAGTTGAGTGACTTGGAATAATGAATTGGAGATAATGTTCTAAATCTTATGTTTAATGCTTCCTTACGTAATTCAGAAAAGTATAGATGAGAGTAGAATTTATTTTAAGGACTAAGATTTTCATTAAAAAGATACGAAGTAGAAGAGATTAAGGATATCAACTATAACTAAATTCTTAAATTCAAAAGAAATTCTTAGGAATCTATGAGTCCTTATCACTAAAACTCCTTAGAAAATAAAAATAATCTTCAAGATTTAGAAACCATAAAAGAAAGAAATGAAAAGACAGAAGATTAAAGTAGAAGTAATGGTTCATAATGGTTTAGCCAATAAAAGTTTTATTTAGATTAAGTCAAACTAAAAGAAGATTTCAAGGTTTATAAATATAAAGAAGAGTGAGGATTTTTAAAAGCAGGAGCTTACACTGAGTTTTTCTAAAGTAACGAAACGCTGGATCAAGCATTCTATAAATATGCCTAAATGATACTTTCAGGTTGATTTAATTAAGCGAAGTTCGGGTCTTTAGTAGTAGAATTTTTTATCTATAATGGAAATTATAGGATAGTAGACTACTACAATATAGCAGTATAGAAATAAAGCGGTTATGGCTTAAAGGTAGAATAGTACGGCTAAGGAGTTTATTTAGAATAGTTAATAGAGAATAGTGAAGATAGTAAAATAGGTCTAGCTTTAGGGATAATTTTTATAATATTGAATGTAATTTATTTACTACGAATAGTAAGTAAATTAGTAAACGATCTTAGACTTTACTATAGCACAGGATAGTGTCAATTAAAGTTCGGCTAGATACTTCAGTGTTGTAGTTTTTTGATGATAGTACTAAGTAGTGGACTATGAATAGACATTTATATAGTGAAAGCAAAAGAATAAAGTTTACCTATAGTAAAGGAGTCTTAGTTCTAAGATTATATATCTATCATCATGGAGAATCGCCATTTTGTTAGAGTTGCATCTCTAACAGTAATATTAATGGGAGTAGAAATAATAGAAATTCTGACCTAGAAGTTAGTTTTATTTTCAGTTTTGTAAGACTTGGTTATGAAAGCTAAGACAGAGATTTTGATGTTTCTGGTTATATGGTTCATAAGTTTGTCCACGTTTAGCGTGATAGGAATGCTTCTATTCTACTTTGACCAAGCTTATGAGAATTTTTGGTCTTCTTTATTTATGCTTTTCAGGTTTTCTATAAAGCATCATCCTTTTGAATAGGATTTGGAGAGGGAAGACGAATATGAGCAGTTTAAAGAATGTTGGAAAGAAGGAAATGGATTGATTTTGATTGGATTCATTATAATTTAGACTTTCTTCCTAAACTCATTCATAACAGCACTTATTCTACATCACTTTGAAGTAATAAAAAGCAAGACTATTAAAATAACTTAAGCTTAATCTTAGTTACTAAAGGAACAAATGAAGCAAAAAAGAAACTAATGACTTAACTTATTACTCCTAAGAAAGCAAAGGAACAAAGATTATGAAAGAAACATTTTAGAGTACGATTGATTATCAAAACAAATCATTTTACTATCAAAAATTAAAGCTTGAAATTAAAAACTTCAAACCAATAAAAATTTAGTGAAGCAGCTAGAGCAATAAAAAAATATAGATAAGTATAAGAAAAACTCTTATACTTTTTCTGCTAAGAAGTAATAGACAGACTATGATTAGTTAATTCTTTATTTATGCTCGCAAGCGATAAGTCCAGCTATTGATGCAAAAACTGACCCAGAAAAGTGACCTAAATATAAGATAAAAAATCATAATAAAGACATTAATTATTTTAATTTTACTTCAAATACAAGAGAAGTTATGCTAAGATGCATGCAAAAGAGACTTATGTTCCTTGAGTTTTCTATTGCTCATTAAGTAGAAATTCCATGATACTACGTTCTGGTTCAAAACATGTCTGAAATAAAGACTTTTCAGTTGTGTTTGAAGACTAAGACAAATGAGTTAGAAACTTTTGAAGAATTGAAAAACAAAATAAAGAAATAAATCCATTAAAATAAAAAAGATTAAGAGTATAAAATTTATTAGTCAATGAAAAAGAAAAGCAAGCCAAACTAATAATGCAAGCAAGTATGCAAACTAATAGTCTATCTCATCTACATCATCATTACCTTAGGAGTCTTTAGCTTTTATTTTAACTTCCATCAAAGTTATACTCTTGCTTAAAGTTCCACATTTTATCTAGAAAGATAAAAATTCTATAATTCAGAATTTTACCCAGGAAAGACTTTTACCTTTAAAGACATAAAAGCTATTTTTATGGTCAATGATTTCATTTAGCAATTCATAACTAAACAATCTTAAACCAATTAGAAACTACTTAAGCTCAGCATTTATGGAGATCCTATATTTAGAGTTACTCTTAGATACACTAATTATATATCTAATACTTTCGCTTTTTCTGAACAAATTTAGTAAAATCGAAGAACTAAAAGACAAGTTTCTCCTTTTTATATAGACACCAACGAAAAAACTTCACCTACATGAATTTCCTAAAATCATATTTACAAGTAAAAAAATACCAATAAGACAGCTTTTGAATAGGGAGGATTTGTCATATTATATCCTAGAAATGATGATTTTATAAAAGCAAACAATCATATAATAAAAGATTAGATGTTCAATCCTCAAACCAAATGCATGATATATGATTTCATCTTTTTCTTCAATTAGAGTAGCAACATCAATTTTAACAGTTTATACTGATGTAACTAACCAAGTGGAAGAATAACTCCAGGATACTTTAAATATCCTATTTAAATACTAAAATTTGAGGATAATTCTAATATAATAATAGTAGGAATCATTTTATTTTCCCTCTTTGGCTTTTATTTTGTACTGAAGGAACTTAAAAAATATTATAAGTAATACTCTCTTATTTCATTACAATAAACCAAAAAAATACAAATTGAAACCAATCTAAAGCAAATCTAGCACTTAGTCAAGATGAACCAAGATAAGTCCTATAAAGAAAATTATGAAAATAGGAAAGAATTTAAATTAAAGCTTAAGAAATGCTACGATTATCTGAAATAATCATCAAAATGGTTGCTTAATCGCATGAAATGAATATTGAAAAGCTTTTATATTTATGTTTCCAAATCAGTTTGGAGTTTGATAAATTTCATTCATGCTATTTTATTTCTATCTACTTTCATAATTTTTGTGTAGTTCTCTACTAACAAAATATTATGAAAGGATTGATCAGTTCCTTACTTTCAAGCTGATTCAGAAATAGGAAATTTCTTTGACTTCGTAAGGAAGTAAAATGAGTTACAAATAGTATTTTCATTTTATGCTTTCTTCATAGTTCTGAAGTTAATTAGATATTTTGACTTTTATAAAAAATTTGCAATAGTCAAATATTTCATGCAAAGAGCTCTGGAAGATATTACTTTCACTTTACTCCTTCTTTCTCTTTTATTTATTGGATTTATGCTAATGGCTAACCAGGGTTTTGGTCACTCATTCTAGCACTTTAGCTAGCTTTCATATACAGCTATAAACTTAATATAATTCTTAGTTGGTGTAATTCCAATTCATGAAATGATAGAGGTTGATTACTCTCTGTCAGTAATGTTTTTACTGCTTCTGATTATATTACTTCATTTTACTTTGAGAGTGTTATTTACAGCAAATATATTTACCCATTATATAAATTACAAGGACTATGTAGAGAAGTACTTTCCTGAGGAATAGAATGGTATAAGTAGTCTATATGATATAATAAGAGAATTCCTTATAAAAGTTACTTCTAAATTCTTTACTAAACTATGTAAAAAACTTCCTTTTTTACGGAAAAAAGCCATCATTAAGAGATAATTCATATTTCCTCGAATCTTTAAAGATTAAGATATTAAAAGTCCTTTAAGCCATGCTGCAAGCTAAATTATTAGTGGAATATAATAGTGTGAAATGCCAGAAATTGACTAACGTAATTTCTATGAATTGAATAGTATGATGAAACCTTATATTAGATAAAACTGAACAATATCAAATCAAGAAGGTTTTAGAGGTAAGTAAGGATCTAATGAACTTGAAAATGATTAAAGCGGGGTTAAATTTTAAGTCTATAAAGAAGAGATTAGATCTACATTTTGACTAGATAAAATAGATGAAAAGCTTTAAGCTAAATAGATGAAACCATTTCAACTATTTTAGATGTATAACTAAATAGATGAAATAGAGATATGCATTAAAGTAAAATAAGTAATTTACAACTTTAATAGAAATCCTAATTTTGATCTTTTCTCTCTATTAAATGAAAAACAAGAAGAATGAATCACTTTCACTGATTAATGATAAGAACTCACCTTTAGATAAGGAAACTATAAATATAAATAAGAGAATTGAGAAGCTTATATTATTTACAAAATTTATAATTAAAGAGAGAAAAAAGCGAATTAGAGATCAGGATGGTACTAACTAATAGCTTTGTTCAAAAACTAAATAGCAAATGAAAACTAAATATTAAGTATGGATAGCAGATTATTCACATTTTGAGAATTCATGACTTTATAAGAGAAACTTACCTTCTGATGTGGTGAATACAATTCTGAGAATTAATTGATAGATTAAATTTTAACGTTTCAGTAAATGAACTAAATTTGGAATAAAATTCCATTCAATACTAGAAATTTTCATAGAAGTTTCTAGAAGCTTAAATAATAAATTGATAGCTAATTTTCTAATTATACGAAAGAACGAATATAGAATATTGAATAAACTCTACAAGCTACTGATTCATCTATCAACGATACTTTGACGAAACAAAGGACTATTTTTGAAAAACTGACAACTAATTTAAAATATTAATTGATAAAGAACATAATGAAGGGAGAGTATGAAGATGAAATAACTAGAAGAAATTTTATAAAAAATATAGAGAATCAAAATATTTAAGTAAGGATACAAAGCATTCTTTAAGAAAAAAATAGCAAATTAGGATTAACACAGTCTGATATAGATGAAAAGCTATCTCTTTGAATAGCTCTTAATAGAATTTAAAAAATACTACTTATAATAAATTGCTAAGACACTGTGCAAAGTTAAATAATGTCAATGATGATCAACTGGGAATCTGAAAGTGGATAGGAAGACCAAGAAAAAAATTACCAAATTCTAAATTAAACTCTCAGCAACCAAATTTATAGTAAGCAGACAAATATTTGCTGTTACTAAGCAAAAAACTCAATTTTAATATATAATTTAAGAAGTAGCTAATAAATATAGGATGAAATAAAAAACTTTAAATTGTATAAGCAATTTTTATAACGTTAGATCGATGAACATATTTAGGAAAACATAGTAACTTAAACAAATGTATAAAAGAAATAGAATAAAAACTAGCTTCTAAAGTCTTTAGAGAATAGAATATCTAGTTTTAATTAAAACTTTGAAAAATCAAATGAGCATTAAGATTAAATAAAAAGACAGAATAATTTAAATTCAGAAGACGAAAATCTTTTAATTTAAGAAAATTGTTCTGCAAAGTCTGAAATAGATAAGGAAAAAACGAATGTATCTTAAAAGAATAATCAAGATTTCTTAGACAATGTTAAAAATAAAAATATATTCAAGCATAAATATATTGAATAAAACGAGTAATAGACTTAGTTGGAATAAGATGATTCATAATTCCTCAATCAATAAATTAGCGACTTAAACTTGAGTTAAATGCATGAAATAAAAACTAAGAAAAATAAAAGCTTTGAGTAAAATTTAACAAAAGAATAAGAGTAAAATACTTATAATATTAAATAAATAGACGATAAATTAGTAAACTCTATGGGTTAATTATAGATTCAAAAAAAGGCTTTACTGAATCTAGAAAATGAAAAGACAGATTATATGAATAATTAATAGTAGGAAGATGCTTATGAAAACTATTTAGATGCTTAATCTCCAAAAAGTAATTACTCAATAGCTTAACAGTAAAGCTGCATGCCATAAGTAGATTTAAGTCTTCAAAAGTAATAAAATAAATAAGAAAATGGTTTGTAAGAGTATGAAGATTTAAATTAAGATATAAACTTAGAATCTTAAAGAATATCTTAGTCTTCATAAGAGACTGAAAACACATAAAGCCATAATTTCCCTAATTAAATATAAACATGTTTAGAGGGAGAGAAAGAGTTTAAAAATCCTGATAAATCTTAATAGCTAAAAGACAACTCTAAACTAACAAATTTATACACGATTTAGGAAGATAAGAGCTAAGAAATAAATAACTAATCTATTACTGAAATTTTTACAAATTTAAAGATTAAAAATACTAAAATATCAAACAGCATAGAAAGCTTGTCTGTTAGTTAAACAGAAGAACAATCAGAAGACACAGAAAAATTAGATAATTTTCTATAGATAAAAGATTACAAAATCTCAATTATGTAAAAACTAAATTCGCAAGGAGATGAAAGTAAAAATAAAATCGCAATATTAAATTTAAAATAGTAAAAGAATAGCCAATGAGGAATAAATCTAATTTTTAAGTTATAACTCTTTATATTTAAACTTTATTCAAATTTATATTTCTAAAATTTCTTCTTAAAAGTATTTCAACAATACTTGTTAGTTAAATTATAAAATACACCAACTTAGTTTTATATTATATATCAAACTAGAAATTAAATTTTGCAAATGAAAAAATTTCTTTATATGATATTAAATTTCAAATATTAATTAAGAATAATCGACTAAAGTTAAGCCATTTGAGATTTTCTATTTTTTTATAGTGTTAAGTTCTAAGTATTTCTTAGTATCTGACTTATAGATTAAAGTTAAAGCAATATAATGATAAGATTTAAAATTATTTAGTTATATAGTTCATTTAGCACTTGATCTTCTAAATTAGTTAATGCTTAATTATATTATATTTTTTTGGTTTTGTATATTCTTTTAAAGAAATAAATGAGTCACCTTCTTGATGTGAATTATCAGCAAAATAAGTTTAGTAAATTTAAAATCCAAAAGAATAGAAAATTAGAAAATCTTTAAGATTTAGAAAATATTAAAATGATAATCATGATAGATGAATACAGATAGATACCTTTAGTAGAGGTTATTTATTATTCAAATTAAATATAAATCGAAACTAATAACTTTAGAAGAGCAAAATTGTAATTATATTAAGTTATTGTAACTACAGCCAAAATTCAAATTTACTAGAGTAAAATATTAAAATCTGAACAATCAAATGTCACCACCAGTCGTTTGGTAATTTTTTTTCAATTTTCTCTCAAAAATTTTTTTTAATGTTTGCTAAAAAATTTGGTTTTTGTTGATTTAGAGAATAATAAATTTAGCTATTCTAAAACATAATAAACTTATAAGATATATAATAAATCATTTTGCATAGCTAAACTTCTCTAGTCAATCACATAACTTAATAAATTGTAAACTTTCACAGTCAGTATAAAATCCCTCCAAGCAATTATAATCTTAAAACATTAAAAATCATTTAAAAATAAACTTTACACTAATAATTAAACTAAATTATTCCATTAGAAATACTTCTTTGCTTAGTTCATATTATAATTCTTCCTTTAATCTGAGACTGACATAATAAGTTTTATATTAAGATTAGTTAGCATAATATTTTTCTTCATACTCTTATTTCATAACTAACTAATTTTTAAGATTGTGTAAAACGAGTAAACTAACATTTCATTTCTTTAAAAAATTTAAGCTTTAGACATGCAAACAATTTTATAATTATATTAAATGAAAAATTATAAGATAAGTATGTAATATATCTTATGTAGGATTTTAAAATTTCTATAGAAGATACCCATTAATACCATTAATAAGTATAGCAAAAGCTTTTACTAAATAAATAAAGCTTTTTAATACTTCCTTTTTATTTTTCATTTAGACCTTTAAATAAAATTTATGGGTTTGATAGAGGTAAATGTGAACAGCTAATTTCCTTTATTTAAATTTAGTAATCAAAAGTTATTAATAACTGGATAGTTCAAACTTTTTTATTTTATTTTAGCTTTTAAAATTATAAATATAGCATGATTTAAATCATCTTAAGAGTATATTTAATGTGGGTGAAAGTCTTTTATTTCATAAGTAAACTTATTTTCAATTATTGAATATTTAATTAAAGGGATATAAATCTTTATTTCCTGATTTTTATTTCCATTATTTTATTTATTTTTGGAACTAATGAAAAATCTTTAAATTCCTCGAGGGAGCTTATTAAAATATCTCTGAAGAGATATATAAGAGTAAATCTGTATGATTCAAATTTTCTAATGGTAAGTCAAAACTAAATCTGGGATTTAGGAACTATAATAACAATATCTTTTGAGTAAGTTGTATTTCTAAACTAGTTAGTGATATTAATTAATATTTCTCTTATCTTTGCATCATTAACTTTTTATTAAATTACTCTTAGAATTACTTAAAGGAACTTAATTTATCCTTAACTTGTTTTTTGTTTTTTAATCCTTTCTTTTTGATTATTAATTAAGATATTAAAAAAAGTATTACAAGCATTTTATTCATTTTTTATATATTTTCTATCGATTTCATTGACATCAACTTAATTATAGAGTTTATAAAACCTTCTAAGTAATAAAAATAGCAATGTATTTTATTTAAAAATTTAAAATTAATGAGGATAAAATTTAGTTTGGTGATTTAATTGAGCTTGCTAGTTAACTATGGATCTACTATAACTATTGTAAATATTATATAGATGTATAGCTTCATAATTTTAATGCAAACTATTTCAAATATTCGCTTGCTAACTCTTGATATCTTTATACTATCAGCTGCTTTAGCTTTTACTCTTTATTTTATCATACCACTTTTATTAAAAATATAATTATGAGATGAAGTAAAATAAAGACTGAGAATTATCCCCATATAATATTAAGTTGTATCTTCATATTAATTATACTTAAAGTTCTCAATCTAATTTAAATTTAAAAAATAAGAATTTTAAGGAACTATTTTAAAATTTAAAGTGTAGCATCTTAAATTCCTTAAGAGATGCTTAGAAAACTAGAGCTTGTTCAAATTTATTTAATTTGCTTAAATTAAAGAGGTATCAATTTTAAAGGATTTTATAATACTTAATACTCCCATTTGAAATATTCTACCTATTACTTATATAAGCTTTAAGCTTGGATTGAAGGAGTTAATATCTTTCTTTTTGAAGTTGGATTGTGAATAAAGAAGGTGAATTTTAGTTTTTTTTAATTAAAATATTAGGTTAATAATTGAAATAGTTGATTGATCCTATTTCTTGGGACCATAAAGGTCTTATAGATTTTAGTGAAAAAGTAGAAAAATTAATTAAAATAAGCATAGGATTTATCATGCTCTAATTCTTAATTTTATTAAATTGATATCACTTTTTTCAAATTTATTCCTTTAGAATTCTAAAATTTTTTTATTACACTTCTCCTTTAAATAAATTGCTTTTATCCATCAAAATTCTCTTAAGCTGCAAATATAAATATGCATAAGCTTTGATTTATATAATTTTCTTCAGTTTTTAGTTATTGGTTTCTATATTCCAAGAGTTGTTTTCTTTTATATTCATTTTTAATGGACTGTATCTTGCTTATTTATACTTAGCTTCATCAGTTTCATTTTTCGTTCTCAATGTTCATAAAATTTATTATAATTAGTTCTCACTCAAGTCATACCCTTATAGCAGTTTTAGTGGATAAATATATATGCTATAATAAATTTCCAGCACCGAAAGACAATTCACGACAAAATAAGCAATATTTTCCTGAATATGATAAACACTCAATAGTTTAGCATACCTCTAGCCAATTCCCAACTATATTTATGAATCAGAGTTTAGTAAAAGCTTCTTCTCAGTGAAAATGCTACAATAGCTTCAATACAAACATTGGATTATACGAACATCTATTTCCTTCTTTATTAATTAACTTGAAATGCTCTCTTATAATTTTAGCTTTTTATCTATAACTAAACTTAATAAAGTAGTCCTGCTTTATACTTCAGAACTAAAACTAGCAAAGAAAGCTCTACTATTATCTTTTTTAATTTTAACAATTACCAAATAAATTATTATTAGCTACTTAGATTAATTATTCTCATAAGCTTTTCTTTAAATTAAGTAATAAAAGGAACAAAGAAGAAAGAGATATAAAAGCAAAGACTAAAGCAAGATATCTAAAGTAAAAAAGATTGCACCAAGTTGTTTGATAAAAGCTTTCTACACTTTTTTTACTTATGAGCTTAGAAATAAATTAAATTTCCTGAGATAGTAGATATTGAAGGAGTTGAAAGAAATGTAGGATTGAATATAAAATAAAGTTTTAAGCATATTAGAAAAAGGTAATTTACTAATTTAATCCTTAGGTGAAATAATAATTAAATTAAAGCAAATTAAATATAATTTAAGTCTTTATATGACGCTACACATTCAGATTCTAGCAATATGTTTGATAATTGGTTTCTTAGAAAGATATTTGAATAAGGTAGTGAAAATAGAGAAAAATTATCTAGAAAAGTAAATTGAAGAACATTCAAAATATTTTAGAATTAAAGACTCTCGTTTAAAGAATAAAATCTGATAGACTAGTGATTTGGTATATTTTGTGCTAGCTTAATATAAAAGTCTGTATTAATAAAATTAAAATATTGGGGTTGGGGGTGGTTAATATTTTCAAAATCGCTATAAATTCCAGTTCTACAAAAATTTAAATCTTATGAGAAAATAAAAAATAGTTATGGTAAAGAATATAGATGAAGTATAAATATCAAAAGTTCATGGATGAGTAAAACAAAAAGATTGAAATTTAAAACATTCTCTATTTAATAAAATAAATATAACTATAAAAAGAAGTATTAACGAATATAGTTATAATTATTTAAATCAAGTATTTAATAAGCAAAAAATACAGTTTCTTTAATTTGTGCAATAGCTTTTGCTCTATTTACGAAGAAAAAAACTCAAGAAGATATAATTAAAGAAACCATTTTCACAAAAGAGAAACTATAAAAGAATCCTTTAAAAGATAGCAAGATGATGGTAAGCAACAGATACTCAATGAATAAATAAAATAATTTTTTAAGTTGTTAGTAAAAATCATAAGGATTAAATATTTCACTTATCTACTATAAATAGTTCATAATAATTTAAACATAAGAACATCTATTTTGACTGTATATTTAATGTGAAAAATTTGTTTTCCCCGAAACAAATAAATTATGAGAATAAGGGATACAAAAATAAATAACAAAGATAGTAATTAAAGAAACAAGCAAGGGTAAAAAGCTTATAAGAAGTTTTGCTTAACTATGTAATTTAGAAAGCATCTTTAGTTTTAAAAATTAAGAAAATCAAAAATCAGAAAATTACAGTTCCTAATTTTTAAATTCATACAATAAGGATAAAATTAATTCTTCAAAATCAATGATATTTAAAAATTTCTCTCTCTAGTATTAAAGTTTTTACCCTATATTATAATATAAATGTGTAATAACGAGATCTCTATTATTAATATACTTTCAAATTCATTTACGATTTAATTTTTGACAAAAGTCTTTAATATATACAAAATCGCAAGAAAATACAGTTAAGTTATATTAAGAAATAAATTGAATGAATATAGTAAAAATAATAAACGAAAAATGGATTTTTTTAATTTATAAAAATCTGAATATTAAATAGTTATTTCTTTTCATTCTAATCTGAAAAAATCCTAAATAGCTTAATAAAATCTCTGCCTAGAGCATTAAAGCTAAATAAAACGAGTCAAATAAAGAAGAATAGAAGAATTTAAATTAAAAGAAAGAACACTTGATTATAAAAAATTAATAATAAAAATAAATAAAATGATCTAGTAAAACTTTAGCTATTTTTATCTAAATCATAATATTTAAGCTTTTCAATTTTCACTAAAACAATTATTGTATAAATGCTTAATAAAATTTAAAGAAAAAGATAAAAATAAAGCGAATAACTATATCAAATTTAGATTATTTTTAGAAATAATTTAATCCTTTTTATCTAGGCTAGTATTAATTATTATAATAAGATATAGAAACTTTTGCTTGTATTAAGTTTATTATTTTTAAAAAGTTTTATCTTAGCGCATTTATTAATTTGAGTTTTTCCTTGATTCTATTAATTATAGTGATATTGAAAAATTTAGATTTCATTTCATTTTCATAAAATTTTATTCGTTAGTTTTGTTTCTTTTCAAGATTATTATACTCTCTTATTTCGATAAATGTACTCATTGAAATTTCCTTTTTAAGTAAAAAGCAGCATATCTAATTAAAGGATTTTACACTTTACCTCAGCTTATAGCTAAAACTTTTTAATAAGATAATCCTTTACTGAATTTATATCATGGCATCATACAAATAACTTGTTGGTTGTACTTAATAAAAAATCTTTGAAGCAACATTTAAACTGATAACAAATAGCTTAGTATTTTAAGCTCAGACTTCTAAATTCTTCATTATTATTATAACTAAATACTTTCTACTTTCTCTCCCAATAGATAAACCTAGTAGGATTATGAATTACTCTATATTAAGTCTTTGAAAAATTATATTAATTATAGAATTCTTGGAATTCTTTATTATTGTAGTGCTTTCTCCCTCTTAAATTTCCTCTTATATAAAAAAGTTAAAAAAGGGAAAAATAGAAGAAATTTCTCGAGTTATGATTTTTATCTAGTTTGATTTTAGTTTAAATTCTGAATAATAAATTTAAATAAGCCAATAAAGCAACTAGAAAGTTAGGCTTATTTGATTATTTAAGCTATCAAATTACTTAATAAAAGGAATATGAATCTTAATATTAAATAAGGGGTTTTTAAGATGAACTTAATTTCTCCTATAAAGCTCTAAAGCCACCTATAAAAGTTCCGTCTCTTACATTTTTTATTAGAGTTTCTTCTTCTTCCTTTGAATCAGCAGTGAAAAAAGCATATCTTTCGATATATGTTTTATCTGGCTACATTGTTACTTCTCTACAATTTATTGTAGCAAGATAACCTTTAAAATTGAAAGGACATCCAACCATGTCGTAAGTAACACTATGGTTCAAATCATCTAAGCAAAGTAAAGTTTCCCGAATGACGATTCCTGTCTTTGTTACCAACTTTCTTACACATCCAATCTAATCTGCAGGTTTTCCGTCTTCAATTTCTGAAGAAGCTAAGCCTGGATGCCAAGATGGCAAATCATTGAAATCTCTTATAATAGGCCAAACCTTAGATAAAGGAGCGTCAACAATAACACTAACAAAGACAATTGGTTTAGACATTTATATTAATCAAAAGTTAGAAAGCTTTAAAATAAATAAACTTATGCAGTAAAACTTAAAAAACTTATTTAAAAATTAAAAAATAAAAGCTATTAATAAGGAGAAATAATCTAAATAAAAGAAATATAAAGCAAAAAAACTTAAAAACCAATATTACTCGAAAATTATAAAAGAAAAAATAATCTATCAAAAGTTTATTTAGAATATTAAAAGTTAAAAAGAATGCTCATAAAAAAAAAGAGAATTTAATTATTTTAAAAAGAATAGAGATAATTAAATATTTAAAACAGAGAAAAGTTAGATATTTAACTTTGAAAAAATCAAATATTTTAATAAAATTTAAAATACAAAAAAAATAGAAAGCTTAAACTTATAATCTTCCAGAAAAAAAAAAAAAATTTCTCATTATTAAAAACTTAATATTTAAAAGCACTTAATCATAGCAATAAAAAAAATGTACAGAAAGCAAAAGAATCTTAAAAGAAAAATAAGAAATATAAAATATAAAAAGACATCGCATGCATGAAAGACTGTAACGAAATCGAAAAATAAAAAATATAAAATTTTATAAAAAAAATTGTCTTCATTTATTAGCAAAGAACTAGCAGAAATACCATCTTCCCGTTGAATCGTCTTTTACTCCACTCACTGCCATGTAATGATTGTCTGATAAAATGTTCTTTCTATGTCCATCAGAATTTATCCACTAATCCACTGCTTTCGCTCCTGGATTTGTTGCGTCATAATTATAAGCTACGTTTTCGGCACAACTTGACCAGTTTGGAATTGAGTTACAACGTTCACTAAATCCGTCATGAGAGATTGTTCCAGCACTTATTTAGTAACTATTATGTCCTACACAAAGCTCGAATAATAAATTATCCCACTCCTAATTATCTTTTCCTTATGAAACTCTAAACTTGTTAGATTCCAAGAAAGCTGTCCATGAAACATCATCTACATTGGAAGGTTTTCCATTACTTTATTGTTCAGTAGTTTGCTAAGTGGTTTGCTAAGTGGTTTGCTAAGTAGTTTGTTATTCATATTATGGATTGGAAAAAGCTGCTACTTTTTACACCCATTCATCGAAACAGCTGGCTCCTTTATAAGTAACATCACTACGTCCATTTCTATTTGCTTCTGTTCCATCCTTATTAATCAAAATCAAAGCGGGAATTCCACTAACTCCATATCTACTGTAGACTGAATTTTGTCCATAAGGTTGACGAGCAAAAGACATTCCGAGTGAATAAGAATCATAAGCACCTTATGAATATTCATAAAGACTTGCTACATTTTCATATTTGAAACAACCTCCTGAGTTCACTTAGTTATAGAATTATTCCAGTTGAGGAGTAAAGGATTTACAAGATCCACACCAAGAAGCTGTAAAGTAAATAGTAAGGGCTTCTACAAACTAAAAGTTATCATAAGTCCACTAGCTATATCCTTTCTTGTTAAATGTGCTTCCAATTATTTTAGTAACAGGTTCTCTATAATAAATTGGTTTAGCATTGCAATTTTAATCAGTGCTTTCATCAGGAGTGCTTTCATCAGGAGTAGTTTCATCAGTTTCATCAGTTTCATCAGGAGTATCATTATTTTGGTTAGCTAAGAATTAATCTACCTCTGCTTTCAGCTGTTGGTATTGAGTATTTAAATTAGCGAGTTAGTTTTCTTGTTTGGTGTTAATGGACTTTTTGGTTTTTTCATACTGTTTGTTCAATTACTCTTTCTTTTTATTGTACTCATTCTATAGTTTGGTTAGTTTCTAATTGGTTTATTTTCTTTAGTCTTTAAGTTGCGTTTTCTAGTTGTTTTTACTATCGATAGCTTACTAGATTTCTTTCTTCTTATTGTTGTCTTTAGTGCTTTTCTTCTATTCCTTTAGGGCTGCTACATCAGTATCAATCTACTAGATTTAAGAGTCAAGAGCAGCTATCTCACTTTACAATTGTTGCAACTGAGGATCGTACTGCTTCCATCTATAAGAGTTATATTTGGGAATAAGACTAGACTAAATGGAAGGTAAGAAGAATAGATAGCAATAGAGATAAAGGTAACTTCATAGATGTTTGTAAAATGGAGCAGCTAATTTATAGTGAGGGAGTTACTATTTAGTTATCGAAAATAACTAAAGGAGTTATTTTAAACTTATAACTCTTTTTTAAGCACTATAAAGACTTAAATAGACTTATAATAATCATTATATAGTATAAAGTTATTGAGTATCTTTATAAAGATATGCCTCGTTCTTATTAGTTTCTTTTATCAAGAGATATAAAGTCATTATTTATAGTTATATATGTTCAAAGATCTCAAGCCTTTAATTAATTTATTAAAGCTTATTCTTCTATGCTAGCATTTCTCTTCATGTTAATAGTAATTAAAAGAAAGGATATGAATAAAATATATAAGATATAAAGTTATTAGTAATAATTAAGCTATCTAGAAATAATATTTGATATAATAATAAATAAATAAAAAAATTCTATTTATTAAAGTAGATACAAATTTAAGCTATTTTTTATAATTTCGATTTTAAATTATTATAGTTTTTAAATATAAGATTATAATCTTCTCTTATCGAGGACTTTATAAGTATTTCTGCATTAAGAATTCTTTACTTTTATATTCCTTTAATATTTTGATAATCCCTTTAAGGATAAATTTTTAAATATAAAGTAATAGATGAATAAGCTAGCTAAATAGTTATTTAATGATTTAATAATTATATAAGAATAAATTGTTTTGATAATCTTAATTATTTATTTAGTATTCAGTATTCTAATATTAATCTTATTCTTCCGAGTAAATAATTTAATCCTTTATTATTATATATAATTAAACATATCCCCCTTAAATAATAGGATACATCTAAACTCTATTTAATTTATATTCCTTTATTTTATTTATCTCTCTAACTTAATATTTTCAAATCCTACTAAATTAATTATTATTTAACCTTTATTTATATCAATATCTTATATTTTATTTTTAATTTACCTTATTTAAGCTTACTTCTTTGAACTAGCAGAGGATTTAATAAGTAGCGATTCCATTAAAAAAAATAAATTCTAAATAGATATTTCTTAAGCTTCATGGAAATAGTTAAAAAATAGAAAGAATAATGAAACATATCGTAAGTAATAAAAGATAGAAAGTAATAAAATAGTAAATTAAACTAAAAATACAGTCTGTAAGCTATTTCTTATTCCTTTTCTAGCAGTTTTTATTTAAGCTATTTTATTAATTTATAACTAAATAAATTTATATTATCATATCAAATCTTAACTATCTTAATTTAAAGTCTTTAAAAAAATCTTACTAGAATATCTTTTATTTTTTAGCTTTTCTAATTTTTTATTAGAGCAACAATTGTTGAAAAGCAAGATAAGTCAAGAAATTAAGTTTAATCTAATATTTTCCTAATTAAATAAAAGTTTCAAGCTTATTTTGCTTATTTTCTTTCTATAAATTGCTTAAATATTTTTTAAGTAGTTCTTTTGAGTAAATTTATAAAGATTTTTTTATTTAAAAAAGAAAATAATCTTAAGAATAATTGAACTATTCTTTATCACTTGAGTTATTGATATTTACTAAATAGTTTATCTCTCGACTTTTTTTATTTTATTTATTAGAAATTTTTCTTTATTGTAGGATACACTAAAACAATTTACTTTTATTGATTTACTTTTTCTAGCTATCTCTTTATAATTATTTAATCTTCTTTATTTGGAATTGGTGTAAACGATAGAATTTATGAACTAAATGATGAAAGAAAATCGAGTTAAGTTGATTACTTAACCAAGAAATGGTAAGTTATTGAATCGTAAAGTTTATAGAATGTTTTAGATTCTACTTGCCCAAATAATTTCTTCATTGAAGCAATTTATTATTACTTGTTTTAAGTGGTTTTTATGTAATTTAAGCCATGAAGAACATAATTTGGTTATAAAATATAGAAATATTCCTAATTTATTAGAAGATTATCATACTTAATTAGACAAAGTAAACATCTTATTTAATTTTCCTTTTATTTGCTTTACCTATTGCTCATAACTTTGATAATCTAAATATTAAATTACATTAATAATATATTATATCTAGAAGACTTTTATAGAGATTTTAAAATTAATGAATCCATTAATTAAACAAGCAAATATACTTAGAATAAAGGTTATAAGTATCTAGGTAATTATAAATAGTTATTTTATATAAAAGAAAATATTAAAACATTAAAGCAAATATTTTATTTATATACTTAAATATTATAATATCTAGTATAGATATTATTGATTGTGTTATTTATTTCATTAAACTATTTTTATTTTTTAGTATGATAGCTGAATGATATGAATATTGATATACTAAAATGATTTTATAATGTTAGTAATTTTCTATTTATTTACTTTTACCTTACCTAGTATTTAAAGAAAGGAAATTATTATAATTAAGTCGGTGTAGTCTAGGTGGTTAGGGCACGACGTTGTGGCCGTCGAAACCGGAGTTCAAGTCTCTGCACCGACATTTTTACATAGTTGAACAATAATAAAAGAAATAAACCTTAGTTTAAAATTTATTTATACTAGCATAAATAATTTAATTATTGAAGCAAAATAATATTCCTATAGCTTCATTTATATCTTTCAAATACCCATTAAATTGCTATCTTCTATCTATATTTATTATCTATCATATAATTACAACTTTAAGTAGTTTTTTATTATTTTTACTAGTATATTAATTTATTTCATGCACTTAAAATCTAGTGGTGCAATAACTGATCGTGCTGGCTTGTTCTCTCATTAATAATTAAATGAAAAAAGTATATTATTATATTTAATTTGTATGACTTTTAGATTCGTTAACTTATAATAACTTAATCCTATCTATTTTTCCTATTTTTTATCTTGAATAAATAGAAAGAAACTAAAATGAGAAGTCTAAAAAGATATAGGAGCAATTATATGATGCAAAGTCGAAGAAATAAATTTAGAAGGTATCTAATAATTAGTTAAATAATATTGCTCTTATTTTTTTATTATGCAATCATGATTCTCATTTTGATGGCTTTATTTTATTAAAATTATCTAAATTAAATTTCTAAGCAAATAAAAGAAGCATTTGATAAAATTAATTATAAATGAAACAGAAAAGATAGCTGATTTCTAAGATAAAGCATTATATAAATCCAGGATTTATTCTATTCTTAAATTGTTTCTTCTCTTTACATAAATAACTATTATGATTTAGCTTCAGAATAAAACTTCAAACTTTATCATAAAGTAAAGATTAAAGGTTCTGGAATATTTAAATATAATAAGCAAACTAAAAGTAATGTAATATAAGTGTATTGATTAAAAATACTAATAGCAAGTATTATTATTAGTCTAATTATTTCAAAGTTGCTAATTTGTTAAATTCTGTTTATTATGTATCAAACATTTAAATATTTGTTTTAATAGCTAAGTTATTTTAGTATATTTATCTTTCTAAATACTTTTATTATTTATAACTAATTAAATTTATTGTGAGCATAATTTGTTTCTTTTAATTATACTGAAGATTTATTTTTAAACTTATAATAATATTAGATTAGATTTTATTTTACGCACTATAATAAAAAGTATAGTAGTTTCTTAAATTTAATTGCTTTATTTTATGAAGTGAATGTAAAATTATTTTAGGATATGAATAAAGGAAATTAACAATTTTAATTAGGCTATATAGTTCTTATAAAATTCTTATAAATCTTATACCTATATTTATATTCTGTCTGTATATTAAATTCAATAATATGGAAAATTGTATTGGAGATACAACTAAAGCTGATAAAATAGAATAGTTTTAAGAAGAATCGATACCAATATCTCAAAATCATTTTTTGTAAAGTTAACCTTTACCTTAACCTCATATTCCATAAATTCAAGCTCCATCTGAAAGACCTGCAGTGCCATATTTTTTAGAACTTCTCTTAAGTGGAAAAGAAGATAATGAGTTGCTACAGAATTACAGGAATATTTAACAGAAAAAAAAATGTTTAGGATAAATAAGTCTAAACCAAATGAAAGCAGGAATTAAAGTAAATAACAATTGAAAAGAAGTAAATGGGAATTTAAAAAATCATTATGAAGAATTTAAAGGAAATTTTAGTAATTATAAATAATGACAAAAAAGCTAAGAAGAAATCGAAAAACAATATGAACAAGAAGTATTACAGACTTAAGATAAAGAAAACTAACTACATTCTAATAAAAAGCCGCAAAATAAACATGCCATTAGATTCCTATTCCTAAGGAAAATTCTAAAATAGGAGAAATATGTAAAAAGCAATTCCAATTTTGCAAAACTTCCATTATTACTTTCTAAATATGAGATTTTATCCAATCTCATTTACAGAACCTTTATGGTCTTTCTTAGGAATAGAGATTCATAGCTTTTATTTTATACTCCTTAAAATTCGTAGTTTAAATGTAGTTATAATATATAAGTGGAAATAGGAGATAACTTCAGAGCTTTACAAAACGAGGAGAGAAATTTTGCAATTTCAAGAGGAGGAAGAAGATTTTTTGACTTTATAATTATAGAATAAAGTAAAGTTACAAAATATAAATCATAATATGGAAGAAGTAATCATAGTATTGCTGTATGAAAGAACTTTTTATTTTTTTTGATAGGAGGATTTCATAGAAGTGTTGAATTTTTTTTAAAAAAGGAAGAAAAATTTGAATCTGCCAAAGATCACCCTTTGCCTTTAGAAGGATTAAGTTGTGTTTTCAAGGAAGATTTTCTTTTTTCTTTCGGTGGTAATAACAAAACTCAAAATCAAGCATTTTGCAAATAAATATTTATGTTTTCTATATTTCATGATTTATGATTTTAGAATCAATGCTAAATACCAACTGTTTCTTGGACTTGTTCAGCACTGACTTCAAATTAAAGCATTTTTATTTTTGGTAATAAAGGAATGATGAAAAATGTGTGCTTGTTCGATGAAAAGCAATGCATTGAATATGCAGAATATTGTCCAAGAAAAGGAAATATCTTTAACATACCTCAAAGCTTCAATCAAGTAGTTTACTTCTACAATTCTCGTGATGAGTTGTTTTAGTTTGATATAAGAAGCAATAGTTGGTTTAAGCTATATGAAGAGAGTAAAGAAGGGGAAAGTATTGAAATTGAAAATGAATGACTAAAGAACTAAATTACATCACATAAATAATTCTTTAGATGATAGAATTATATTTATGTTAATTCTTTAAAGCAAACTTATAAAATAGGTAAAAAAGGAAAATATTGATATAATAAATAAATTTATGTTAATGTGAATAAACTAGCTAAAGTTAATTTAAATATTATACTCTTTCATTTATTATAATATAGAATAAAGCTAATATGATATCAAATAATATAATAAGATTTAAATTAATATCTCTTATAATATGATGAAATTAAAATTATTATTAACTATAAAGCTTGCTTAAAATAAATTAATACCTAGATATGAATACTAAGATTATTGTGGAATTTATAATAATAAAGTATTATTTAGTCTATTTTATAATTATCTAGTTAACTATAGAATATAAATTAGCTTTTTTAATAATAGTTATTATTTCTAAATAAATAATAAAATATATTAAATTATTAGTTAGATTTTTAAGAAATATATAAATATATTATAAAGCCTAAGAGTCATTATTTAAATCTCTATTAACTAGAATAAACAATAATGCTTAAATTTACTTCTATATTTATCAATCAACTCTTTCAGATTTATTAAATCAAATATCTATTATTAATAGCTATATTATTTTACCTCGTTTTAGCATTAAATAGCAAACTTTATCTAATTTAAATAAATCTAAAACTTTATTTATAGTGCTTACATTATAAATTAAATATCCTTCTTCATTTCATTGCTTTAGCAATCAGTTATTATAAAGAATTCTTTTATTTTAAAAATCTTTATTAAAGAGCTAAGCTCCATTGAGGTTCTACGCGCTCTCTAATCTTATTTATTTATTTATTTATTATAAAAACTCAATAAATAACGTTTTGATACTGTCAAATGAAAACTTATTCGCTATATTTAAGTAACTACTTCTCTAATTATTTTATGATTTAACTAAATGATAAAAGAAAAATAAAGTTAAAATTTGGAAAATATTAAGATAGTTTTATTCATAAAAAGAATAAATTACCTTTTTAAGCCAACTTAATAATTCTTATATATTTAAGAGGTAAAAAGAAAAAATCTAATAAACTTAATATTTCTTATAAAGATTTGATTAAATTGATTATAAAATACCTAAATGAATAACTTATAGTAACTTAAATCTTGCTAATTTAATAATTGAGATAAATATTTTGAATGAATATATATAATTATTTCAGTTTAAATAATAGATATTGATATTAATCTATTTTTATAGCTATACTTCAAAATAATTTGTATATTATAAACAAAATAAATTAAATTTATAAATAATTTGTTTTTATTTACATAGATTTATTTATAATTTCTTATTTTATACTTATTAAATTAATTTTTAATTATTATACTAGAATTTTATTTTTATTTTATTTTACTTGTGGGCTTTAGTTTTTAATTTTATTTTTTAATAAGTAGCTTTAATAAATGGAGAAGTAATAAGATAGAGATTCAGTGGGTTATTAAAGATTGATTAAAATTGTTTAGTTAGCGAAGAAAGTTTTAAAAGCGCTTTCATATATTTCTTTGCATTGATCTTTAGGTTATATTTACTTACTAATGTTTTTAGTTTTAGTAATTTCCTATATTTTGTATGGAGATATTAACTTAGCTGGATAGCCTAACGAAAATATTTCCTTTTTTGTTGACAAAATTCTGGCGTGAACTTTGGTGATAATGCATTGATAATTTGTCTTAATTTTAGTCGCTTTTGGGTTGATAGGTTTTCTGAAAGAACTAAAAGTGAGCATAATAATTTGAACAGCCTGTAGTGCAAAGCACATATTTAAGAATAGAATATTATTATGCCTATCTGCTTTACTCATTGTTATTTTTAATATTCTAATTAAAGAAAATCCTATTAAATTTGCAATGTGTTCAAACATCAGTTCTCTAGTTAATATAAGATTGATAGACTTAGTCCATTATGATAAGATATATATTTCAAGATTATTCATTCCAAAAAATTGTTGTGAAGAGGAATCTGAAGAAGATAAACTGAAGTAAGATTTATCACAAGAATTTTACTAAATATTGCAAAAAAATACAATAGAAATGAAGAAGTGGTAAGAGGATTTTATTCAGTAAATGTTTGACAATTATACTAGATAATCAGATTTAATACTATAGCATGTACTTAAAAATCACTCTATTTTTGCTTCTGATTATTAGTCAAGAAACTCTCAGGATTAGAGTGCATATAGCGAGCTTTTATTTCAAGTAATGAATAACTATAGTAGTTCACTCAAATCTGTAATGAATCAGCAAAAAGATCAACTTTTATAGGAAGAAAATAATAAAAATCCACTTTCTTTCTTTTCAGGTCCTCTTAAAACTCTTTTCTCAAAGGACTTCTTACATAACTAAACCTAAAATCTCAAAGAAGCATGAAAATCTTTTAAAAACTAATTTAAAACTAAGTAAAAGAAAAAAAGTGACTAAAATGATAAAAATGATGTAAATTAACTAACTGAGGAAGAATAATAGATAAAGCAAAGTTTACAAAATATATATGAGGCAACTAATAAATCTTTTCAATATTCTACTTACTTAATTATCTCTATTCTCTGGGAAAATTTAATAAGAATCCTAATGCCAGTAATAATAAGAAAATTAGCACTGCTAAGATTAGCAGGCGAATAGTGAAATATATTAGAGCTCTTTAAAAGATACTTTACTACTTTAATCTAATATTTAAGAACTTCAATAGGCGTTAGAAATATTACAATAAGAGAAAATTAATCTAGAACTGAATTTAGAGGAAAGTTAATTAGAGCTTCAATAATTTGATAAGCAGTAACCAGAAAATAGTTAATATTTTAACTCATTAAAATATAATAAAAATCTTGAAATAACAGAGAATTATTCCGTAATAAAAAATACCATCGATCAGTGAAGTACAGCTTTACTTAATATTCAACTTTAATAAGACAAAATATATTAGATTTAGTTTTAAATGATCTCTCTAGAAACATAGTTAATAGGAGTGACTTTAGATAACTAGAACTGGGCAGAATGAAATAAAAGTTTAGAAGCTTAAAATTAAAAATACTTTATTAAGATATAAAAAAATAAAAATTACAAAGTAAAAACTGATTGGTATAAGTTTTGGGATGAAGAATAGAAGATAAAAAATAAAGATAAAATAAAGATGAATATTAATACTAAAAAAGGAGAAATTCACTTTGAACTAAATGGTAAAAAATTCGGTCCTTCTTATGAAAAAATAAATTTTAAGGATTACTAATTTTATCCAAGTGTAAGTCTATTAAAAAAAGACGACCAAATAAAGTTGAATAAAGTCACTATTACGTGATATTATGAACTTGAAGAACTTAAAATAAAAAATTTTATATGGAAATAAAATAAAAATATAAGAATAATTAATCTAAATATAGTTATTTTTCAATTAAAATAAACTTATAATTATTACTTCAACGGACTGCATTTTAAAGTGGATAAAATATTTTATAATTATTTAAGTTTGTATAATAAATGAAAATGATTGAGAGTATACTACATAATTAATGTTTATATCTAATACATATATTTATATTTAAAATTTATTTTAATTATAACTAATAAAAGCAATCAAAGTTCAGTTTATAAATTATTTTTTAAAATTAATTATTTAAATAATTTAGATTTTAAAGTTATATTAAATAGAAAGAACAACAGTAAACTAAAAGAATTATTTGTTAATATATTGGAAAATGCTTTTTTATTTAATTTTTAATTATAAAAAAAGTTAAAAAACTTTGTTAAAGCCTTAGTAGTCAGCCATCTAACCTATTCTATCAGCTTGTCTCCATTAGTTTGTCTTGAATTCCTACTAGGCTTAGTTAGGCGGTGTAGCACTTCATTAATGCACCATCCTTTAATATTCTGAATAATTTTGCTCTTGCACTTAGCGTTCCTAATTATTTATCCAAGGATTAAGATTTGAATTAAAGAATTTTTTTCTTTAAATTTTTCCGCTTTATGTTGGATATATCCTAAATAGTTTTCTAAAAATATCTTATTTATTCTTTCTTTAAATTTCGCTTAGTTAGTAGCAGTATTTTCATTGGTGTTATTTATTGCACACGTAGCATCTTATTCCTCTTTTAAACTATTATTCCTGTAACACTTATTTAATTTAAATTTACTACTTATTTTAAATAAACGTTTACTGTTTATTTTAATTTGAGGCTTCATTTTCTATTTCCATAGGATCTGATTAATTCTGTTAAAAAGAAAATGGCGTAACCTGAATTTATTATTAAATTTAAAGAATTCTTTGTTCCAGTTTGTTTTCTATTTCTTATGATTATTAATATTGTTTCTCAAGTAAAGACGTTATTAGCTTTTCTAATTTTTCTACTTTATCAGTGAGGTATCTATTTTTAAACATAAACTCTTTTAATGACTTAGATAATATTTCTATTTGAGTTTTTGTCGTTAGTTTTTTTAATTCTGGATTTCCAAGTGGTTAATGTTCGTCATATCAATCATATTTCTCACTTTCACTCATTGTAATTATTTCGCTTCTTTATTTTTTAGAGAATTTTCATGTTTAAATGTTTTGTTCAAAGTTCCGTTGTTTCTTAGAAGCCATTTTATATATATATAATAATTGTAAGATTTGATAGAAAAAGGTTTGATTTAACTATATTTATTTTATAAAAATAAAGAGTAAATAAAATAAAATAAAAAAATAGTATTAAATATCCCAATATGCTATATTAATAATAAAATGTAATATTAATATTTATCAACAAAATCTCTAAACACATATATTTAGGCATTTTAATAAGCATTCGATTTACCCATTAAGCATAAATAAAATTGAAAGATATATCATAGTTCCATATAAACTAAATATCCAATGTATTATTTTAAAATAATTATGAATAAATTACTTGCATTTTTAGAATTTGATAAATTTAATTATAGCAAATGATATAAAATTTTATTTATTATAATACATCATTAATACTAAATAATATAAGCATTTATATAAATTTTGATAATTGATTGAACTATCATTATTCTATTAATTATAAATTAAAACAGATACTAATTTAATAATAATATAATTGTATGAAGAAAATAATATACTTAGGTAATAAACTATAACTATCTATTGAATATAATAATTAAAAATAATTATGCTTCTAGTTCTCAAAAATATATTTTTAAATAAAATTAATAGTTTTATTAATATTATATGAGTTATTTATAAATATATAAACTTGTAATTATCTATTATATTAATATAATATTAACTATATTTTCTAAATCTATTCTTTACTTTTATTATTAATAATAGTAACATTAGCCACTATATACAGGGATTCAAATCAGTTTCAATTCAACCTTCAAATAATCATTCTTTGCTCCATCATGTAAGTGCTTTAATACCAGATTATGACTAAGTTTAATTTAAGTGGATTCTAATCACTCTTGGTAGCATTAACAATATTTAAGTTGATCTAATTTCAATGATCTGAAGAATAAAAATAATAATAGAATAAAATTATTTTATTAGCATTTGCTTATATTTGTAAAAAACAGAAACTTATAATAAATCTATATAACTTTTATCTAAATAAGGTATAATAAAAATATTCTTAGATTTATCTAATTTTATTTTAAACATATACATATACTATAATTTTGTTATAACTACAAATTTTAAATCAAATCTATTTAAAATAGCAAGCTGAATATAAAATATTATTTTATATTTGTTTCTTTATTAATGGAATGAATCTATAATATTTGAATATATATTATATAAGGAACTATTATTTAATTATTTAATTTTAAATTATTAATTTAAAAATTATTTAATTACAAATTATTAAAATAAAGCACCAGCATATCTTAATTATTATTCAACATTATTATACACAAAGTTTTTATCTATCAAATTATATTTATTATCTTTATTTTTCTATTTTTTATAATTCAGGAGCTATATCATGTGTTCCTTCAAGGCAAAAAAACAGCTAATAAAAATATAAATAACTAAAATCAAGCTTGAAATAAAAAGATTAATTAATTAATTTTAACTTAAAGAATTTTGGGGATCGAAAACTCCTTTCCAGTTATACGACCCGACGCTCTCTTTTTTAGGAATGCCGAGGATATCTTGTTGAGTTCCAGACTCAGCTGCCAGGGAGCTCCAGTGTTATGAGCAGCCAGGTTCCAAGCCCCTACCAAGAGCAGAAAATCTCGAAGACACCGTTCCCTTCAGAAAATGAATCTAACCAGGAACTTTCTCAGCGAAGGAAAGGAACTTATTCCTAGCCATAAAACCAGAAAGTTTAGTCGAGAAGGTAAATTTCAGCTGCCATAATTTAAATAAAAAGATAAATAAATGTAAATGAATAAAATATAGAAAATTAAATAAATAATAATTTATTTATGTTTACAAAAAGTATTTTTATTTTATTTGATAAAGCTAATATTATTTTATATAATATTTTAATTTTTTATTTATATTATTTAAATAGGCTATTAAAATTAATTTAATTATAATTTAGTTTAGTTCATTTTTCCTCTTTTCTTAGTTTAATCCAAGCCTCATTTTTAATATCAAATTAAAATAGCTAACTTTCTTAATTGTAGAAATAAATAAAGTTTCCATAATACTAAGGATTGTTTAATATATTTCCTTTATTTTCATAGTCTTCAGCAAATAATACTACTTGCTTTTCATCGAATAAGCATACATACTTCATTTTGTCTTAATTATCAAAAATAAGTATGCTTTTCATTGGTATCAAAGCAGAACAAGTCCATGATATTGTTGGAATTTTATTTTAGTTCATAATCCAAATATCTTTATTAATATGATATTCATATATATTTCTATATTAATCTGATTTTGAGCCATAATCATTACCTCCAAAGGAAAATAATTTAGCATCTTTTGTTATGCAACTTAAACCTACCACTCTTAAAGGGTGACTTTTAACAGCAGAAAAAGATTTGCTATCTAAATGAAATCTTTCGACACTTCCATGTAATCCTCCTAATATGAAAATGCTTCTTTTAAATTTCGCAATACTATGATTACATCTTCCATATTTACCTTAAAATGCTTATAAGTCATTTTTTTTTATTATTGCAAGATCATAACAATTACTTCCGCCTGATACTACACAACTATCTTCTCCAATTTAAAGCGCTCTGAAAGTATTATTATGGTAAATTTGTAAATCATATTTTTATCAAAATTTATCTATTTTAGGCTCATAATATAAAATTTCTTAATCGACAAAAATTAAATTTTTTACCCATTTTAAGTTAGATAGAATTTCATATTTAGAAAGTAATAAGGGGAGCTTGGAAAGGCTAGAAACATTTTATTGCTATTATTTATTCTTAAGAATATTTCTTAGATATAAGAATCTAATAATATATTCATTATACTATTTAATTTTTATCTAAACCATGCTTTACTTTTGCTTTTAACTAATTTTTTATATATATTCTTCTTCATACAAGCTTTCAAATTCTTCTTATTCTTATTTCCAGGATATTTTTTATTAGCAACCACCACGAAATTCTTTTTAATTATCTTTTAATTTTTCTATTTGTTCTTTTTATTAATTTTCTAGTTAATTTTCTTGATTAATTTCTTCTTAGCAATGCTACTTTTAAAATTTATAATCAGTTTCTTTATTATAATAGGTTTTTACAGTATATATTTCTTTTCTTTCACTAGTAAATAAATTATCTAACTTTGAAATTGAAGGTTTTGGCTTTATTGATTATTTAACTTATTAAGATTTTTACTTTGCACAATTTCCCATTTTATAATGTTAAATTAAAGGCCTTATAAACTTAAGTTATAATATTTTATTAGTTTTAATATAAAATAAAGGACTATAAAAATATATAAGTATAATGATAAGAGATAAAAGAAATTAAATTACTTATATAAAAGATATCATACTAAAAAGTTATCAATAGCTTTATTAGCTTTATATTTTTAACTTAGTTTATAAGTATTTTAAAATATTGTAAGATCAACTCCAAATTGTTAAAACCATTTTTAATCAAATCAGAAAGCTTGTAAATAAATATATTTTCATATTAATAATAATATATAAGCATTTCTAAGTAAAAAACTAAATAATTTAAAAATCTTAATTTATCTTTTAAATTAGCTAAAATAAAAAATTTATTTTAGATTATAAAATTTTGTTTAATAGTGAAATAAAATAAAATAATCTTTTACTTGATTAATTTATTGAAAAAATGAATTTAGTATATTAAATTTTAATTTTTAGTTTATTATAATTATTATTTTTTAATTTAAAAAAATTAATAATTTTTCAGATTTAATAAATATGTAGATTTATGATATTCACTTTTATTAATTTTCATGCTTATCATAATTAAGCATATTTTGTTAATTTTTTAAAATTTAAAATAGTTTAAATTAATTTAATGGATATTCTTAAAATCTTATGTTTTTATGAATTTTAATTTCAATTCTTTAAAATTAAGAATTTATTCTTAATTTACTTTATTTCATCAAAATTAAATAAATATATTAATAATTATTATAATTTTATTATAATATTGCGTGTAAAATTTCAGTTTTATTAATATATCTTAAAATTGTAAAATCATTTAAAAAATCACATTTTTTTTAATTGTTTTTTAATAAAAGAAATTAAGAATTTGTAAATTATATTATTTTTATATTATAAAGCTATTAATAACAATCTTTTATAGAAATATAAGGAAATAACGAATTTTTAAAATCACAAAATTTATATTTTTATCAGCATATTGCTTTTCTCTTGTTCTACTTCTAGCTCTTCTATTTCCTTTTTCTTTCACTTGTTTTTCTTCTTCTAATGCAAATAGTTCTTCTTATCCTTCAAAATGTCCTATCTCTTCATAATCTTGTAACTATTTCTGGAATCTCTTTATATCATTTTCGTACAATTAGGTGTATTTCTACTTTCCTTTCTCATCCATACTTTATCATATCTTTACTTATTCTTTCAAAAATGCTTTATACTTCATTCCTTCACCATCTTCTTCTCCTGCTGCTTCCTTTTTTTCTTTGAATTCCTTAGCTTTTTCAGTTACATAGAAAGAGTAAGCAGTTCTAGGATTGATAGGTCCATAAGGATCTTTATTCCTGTTGATTCTTTTAGGTCCTTTCTTTTTAGATTTTTAGGTAGTTGGATTCTTCTTAGGGGGAGTAATTCTTATATAGTAGGTATAAAATAAAATTTTTATTAATTAATTTCAACTAAAAAAGTTTTTTGGACCGGAAACTCCTTTCCGATTGCACGACCTGACGCTCTCTTTTTATGTAATAACGGGGATATCATGTTGTGCTCCAGGCACAGCTGCTAGGGAGCTCCATCGCTATGAACAGCCAGGCATCAATCCCCTACCAAGAGCGGATAATCTCAAAGACAGTGTTCCCTTCAGAAAATGACTCTGACCGGGGACTTTCTCAGCGACAGGAAAGGAACTTGTTCCTAGCCATATGTAGTCTGAGTGCTTGTGTTATTAGTCTGGTTTCCATTCGTAATACTGAAGGTTGTACTAATTAAAGCAAAGACGTGGTAGAAGAAAGTGCTTTAGGTTTACTGTCCTGCTCTGAGGATGTGGTATAAAAACCATTGTTGAAGCTAGCCATTTTTTAATAAATATAATTAAATAATTAATTAATTAATTTTAACTAAAATAATTTTGGGGACCAGAAACTCCTTTTCAGTTAGACGAACCGACGCTCTCTCTTTTTTAAGGAATAACGGGGATATCCTGTTATGTTCCAGACACATCTGCTAGGGAGCTCCATTGCTATGAACAGACAGGCTTCAAGCCCCTACCAAGAGTGGATAATCTCGAAGACAGTGTTCCCTTCAGAAAATGACTCTAGCAAGGACTTTCTCAGCGACAGGAAAGGAACTTGTTCCTAGCCATAAAGTAAGGAAGTTGATTCCAGAATGTAAATCTCAGCTTGCAAAATATTGTAAATGATATAAAATAATAATAACTGTCTATTGGCTTTAATAAATATGGTTCTGGTTTTATAATAGTAATAGTTTGGTTTTTATAAATAATGAATAGTTTGAATATAATATTAAAGCTCATTAGTTTAAATTAAAAGATAATCTCTAAATTAATAATTTATATCTAAAAGTAATTTGATTAAAGAATTTTGTATAATAGAGTGATCTAATTTAATAATAAGAGTATACTTAATTGATTAAATAAATAGACTTAAATATATTATTTTTAATCTTATACTCTAAAATAAAAACAAAGTTCCAATTTTATTTAATTAGTTCCTTTTAGAAAGGATATTTATCTTAATTAAATAAATAAATTATGAGCTATTATTAAGTAAATTAAGAGAATATCGATTCTATATTTTATAATTTAGTAAATTATCTATGTCACTCTAGTTTGAAACATAAAAAGAAGAGGCATGCTTTAGGTATAGAAACTAAAGATTTGTTAATTTAAGTATAAGATAAAAGTTTAAGATAGATGAAAGGTTTATTTTCTTATTAATTAGATATTTATCTTTTATTTATTTTCAAATTAGTTATAATTTACTATTTATTCATGCTCTTTTTAATTACTTTACTTTATTAAATTAATAGGCTTATATAACTGCTAATTTATAGTAAAGGCATTAGTGCTTGTGATTTTCAGCTTTTAAAGCTATAAGCTTTATACTTATTTGGGATTATGCTATATGATTATAAATAGATATATCATTCGAGTTTTAGTTTATAAATTGGAGCAGGTAATTTATAGTGAAAGAGGGAGTTACTATTTAGTTATCGAAAATAGCTAAGTAGTTATTCTAAACTTTATAACTCTTTTAGCAAGATATTTTATAGAAATAGCTTTGCAATTTAATAATTACTCTTTATAAGTTTTACTACAATAGATAGTATAAAAAGGAACAAAATATAAAGATTCCTTTATTATGGATGAACCACTTATTAAGTAAAAATTGTTCATCAAATTATATGAACTTTTATTAAAGCTCTTAATCATTTAAATAGAAATTACCTATTTAGGGATTCTACATTTACCTTTTCCTAGAAATTACTTTAAATCACTTTTAATGATAACTTAGCTACTATTATACTAAACTCAAAGGTTAGTTATTGATAGAAAATATTTAAACTATTTTATTTAAAAAGTAGAGAATAGAAGAAGTTGTAAATGAAGAGTTTCATGAGCAGAAGAAAAGAAGTTAGGAATATGATACATTGAGATAATTAAATTTATTATTTTTAAATAGAAAAGATATTTAGTTTAAGAAAATAGCATTTCTTTTATTTATAAGTTTAAGTGTATTATGCTATTTTATAGACAAACTATTTAAGAGTTTATATATTAACCTGGCTATTATATAAATATTTAAAAGTATATAAACAATTATCTAACTAAGTAAATTAAAAACCAATTTTAAACTAAGATACTAAAATATGACTATAATATACAAACACTTGATAGCAAATAAATCTATTTTTACTCAAATTGTTTGGATAAAAGATTTAAAATTATAAGACAATTTCAAAATATAATACTCAAAGTTTAAGTATTCAGTAAATAAGAATTAAAAAAGAAACTTAACTATTAAAAAAGGTTTTCTAATAAAAAAGTCTAGTACAAGATTAATATAAAAACGTTTATAAGTATAATTTTTATTTGGAGCAATAATTAAAATATAGAAAGAAGTCAAAAGTTTATTTATTATACATTAAACTTTTAATTTATCAAGGTTTTATTTAAATTATATCTTTCTTTTATCTTAATACTACATAGATAACTTACCTTAAATTATGAATAATCTTAAAAATAGGCTCTAAATAGTTATCATATCTATTTTTATTAAATAAAGCTGGAAAAGTTGTTTGATTTTGAAAAGCAATAAGTTAATTAATCTTAGATTTGAAATATATGGATGTAAAAGTAGTCCCTGAATAATTATTTCTAACTAAGTCTTGAAATTTATTGCTTCTATTAATTATTTTTGCTAATTATTTTTATTATAAAATTTTCAATCAGCTAGTTTTTAACTTTTTGCTTACTAAAATTCAAATATTCGACTAAGAAATAAATAATAAAAAAAGAAAGAAGATGCATAAAGCATAATGTAGTCTGTTAGGGTATCTTTCTCTTATTTTTTCTCTGTTTAGTGAAAAAACAATTTATAACTATTAACTTTATTAAATTTACCATGGAATTTTTATCAAATTGATTATATATTGACTTTGAGCAAAACTTTATTATTTAAGTTAGAAAGTAAAAGAGTATTAGCAAAAATTAAAAATCTTAAGATAATTTTAGATTTATTGAAATATGCTTTATCTAAGCTAAACATAGTTAAATTATTAGGTTTGACAATTATTTCATTAAATAGTCTATTTAAACTTTTTCTTTAGAGGAAATTAATAAACTTGGCTTTTAAATTTAAGAATAAAGCACAAACTTGAAGGTTTCTTTTCAAAGTATAATTCGAAATTTTTCTTTATTGATTAACTTCCTAAATACAGCTGCTGAAATTTCTTCTTTTCCATCAAGTAGCTTTGTATCATAGAATCATTCTATATACATTAATAATTTCATTTTAAATAGACTTGATTTATCTACTTTTATTCTTATTCTTTTCCTACGACATTTTCTGAAAAAGCTAAATCTTCAAGAATTACTTCGAGGACTGCTGTCAATATATAATCTCTTGTGCAGTTTTTCCTTTAAAAATATGTTATTTTTGTATTTAGCGTTAAGCTAAAATTACTACTGATATTTTAGACTTCTTTTAAATCTCATAAACCACTTAGCAGTTAAGTTTCTAGATGGATTTTAAATATAAAAAGGAAATAAAAGCAATCAGCATTTCTTTCTGCATAGGTTATAATTGGAGAGATTTCTTGAGGTGACTTGAAATAAAGTTGAGGAAGATTGTCTTTAACTTGATACTTAAGCATTTGAATAATATTTAGTTTTAGCGTTATAAATTTTAGATTTGTAGACTGTTGTTTCTTAAGACTTTCTAACTTAGTGTTGTAAATATTTAAAGTAGAATAAAATATATCTCTATAATTAATAGACTAATATCTATATACACTTAATTAAAATAGCTTAGTAAAGCATCTTAGTTATTTATTTCTATTTCCTTAATCTTTTACCCTAAAGCTATATTAGCTATGCACCTTTTAAAGAACAATTCTAATATTTTATTTATTAATTTTGAAAGTTTTAGAATGCTACTCTTTAATGAGGTAGTGCAAGGACTAAAATTCTTCAACTAATAAATGCAAGAAAATTAGAATGAAGAAAGTTAAGCTCTGTAGTTAATATAATGCTAGATAGACTCATTAATGCATTTTGATAATATCACATCAGAGGATTATAGAGTCATAGCATAAGAGAATTAAGCTAAAATTAACTCTTTAACAAGAAATATCCTATAAGCAAATTTAACGAGCAATGGGATAAATTGAAGCCTGGATATATTAATGAAAAAGCCTTTAAAAATGATATTAGTTCTTATTTTACTCATATTAACTATAGAAGAAAGAATGTATATAATAGGTAGAAAAGCCATTAGTTATAAGGTATATTAATTTAGAGATAAAGTTTAGTCATTTAAGTTAGATATTCAAGTGAAAGCTTATTATAAGTTCTTTGTATTTTAGCTATTAAGTTTTGCTATTGAAAGATGTTATACTAAATTGATTGAAAAAGCATTACATTAATGTAAGAGAAATTTTATGGTTTGCAAAAAGAGAGTTAACACATATCAATACGAATCAGTTAATTTAGCATCTCAAAGATAATCTAGCAATATAATAAACAAAAAAGGATTGATAGATATGGAATAAAGAAAAACTCAATTTGATATGATAAATACTCTTAAGAAAACAAGCCAATCTATCAGGCAGAAATAAATAATTTAAAGATTATTTTATAATTTTATAAAATAGGAAAATAATGCTACTTTAAACCTCTAAATTAACTAAATCCTAAGGTATTTAAAATAAATTGTTTAAATAAAGCATAGCAAGAATATTAATTATAAACAGCTAGTTCGAAATTAATAACTAAATGGAATAAATTCCTATAACCTTCTTAACGAAATCCATAATATAAAAGAAATTTAATTTAGAGTTATATAGCCCTAGTTATTATAAACATTCCAATACCTTTTATATTTATTTAAATAAAAGAAGAAACTACTTTATTATATGCCATATTCTATTAGCATGCTATTAAGCTATAAGGTTAAAGCTAACTTTTTCATAGGATGCATCTTAACTATTCAAAGTATCACACTAATTACGTTAAATTTCTAAAATATGAATTTAGAAAGCTAATAAAGAGATTTAAAATAATGACATAAGATAATCTTTTTTATTCATTCTTAAATAGATATTTAGTATATTTTAAAAAGTCGTTTCTGTGAGTTTTGGTGATAAAGCAAAATAAAGCTAAAATAATTTTTCATTTTAGCATAGTATAATCATTAACCTTGAGAAAATTTCTCTAACTTTTATTTTCTAATGAGGGGCATAAAGCACAATTTAATAAGAACAATAATAAAACTAAATTTTATAGAAGCTGAGGCAATTAATCTAAGGAATAATTTAAGCATTTTTTAATCTGAAGTTAAGGAAATAAAGGGAATGGAAATAATCTACTCTCAAATAATTTTTATAGCAAACATTTCTAAAATCTAAAACCAATAAATTTTAGTATTTATCAACTAAAACACTAATATTAAAGAAAGCTAAGAATAATCTAAGCTTTAGCTTTTCTTATAAGTTTATATTAGTTTACTTCTATACTTATTTATTGGCTTCAACTATTAGTAATAAAAGTAACTCTTCTAAACTTATCTACAGCTACTATAGAAAGTATTTCAAGGAAATTAATTTAAAATTTTAGTTTGAAGGATTGTAGCATTTAGCAAGATCTCATTAAATGATAACCTGCTTTCTGATATAAGTAAAAAGGCTTTGCTTAATCAAAAGTATGTAAGCTAGTTAATTAATAAAAAGTAGACTTTTTCCAATAAATAAGCAAGCATCAGCTAATATTTAACTAAGATTTATTTATAGAACTTAAGAAGCACTTTCAGTTAATTTTCATCAGAACGAATTGTAAATTTTATATGAACTTTTGGCTAAATTTTACTAAGCTTAGCAATCCTTATGAAATACCTTTGTTTTAGCTTTTAAAGGTTTATAATAATGTAAATACTTAATTACTCATATTTTAATATATATCTAAGCAAAACAATTTAGACTCAGCTTTGAATAGAAAATAAATTAACTTGAGTAAATAATTGAAAATGCATTTAAAGTAGTTTAAATATTCTATTAGCTTAATCTAAGTTTATACGAAACTAGCATAATTAACTTATTTAAAAACCTAAATTCAGCTATAAACATTAGAAATAGATTTAATTAGGTGGAACCGGGTGATTTTATATTAGCAAGAATTATAAAAGAACAATAAATCATTTTATAAGATAACCAATATCGAAATTTAAGTAAATTGGATTCTTTTAGTTCAGATGCAAAAGTTAATTGATAGAGCAAATAATTTTCTATATTATTGGCTAATTAATATAATAGACATTTACTTAAGGCCATCACCTTATTTAGCTTAGATAACGAAGCTAAAAAATAAGAAATTTAATTAATGTTCTATATTTTTATTTTTAAAGCTGTAATAGTTCTTTGGCTTTAAGAAACACACTTAAGGAATTATAGCTAAATTATACTGTTATATTTTATTAAAGGTATCAATTAACTAAAAATAGATAAATCTTAGAATTAAGAGTAAAATATACAATTTCAGATTAATGTCGATGGACTTTTAAACCAGTTTGAATGTCTCAAATAAAATACTTTTAACTGTTTAAGTGAATTGAATATATTTGGCACAAGAGAGTTAATAGTAATTTTAAAAAGAATGATATCTATTATGAATAAGGATATTTTAGTAGCTTTAAATTAAGAAATAATTAATAAAGTAAATAGAATAATTTAAAACATAATCATCCTATTCATTATAATACGTTTGCTATTTGTTCTCGCCTTTGGTGAATATTTCATGATATTAGCTCTTCAATTAATGAATTATTAACTTTTATTAATGATTTAGAGGTATCATTATACTTCTGTATTTCTTTAATTTCTTTCACTAAAATAATATCTAAGTCTATTTTATTTTTTTGCTGTAAGTTTCTTTGGTTCTCACCCTCACATTAATCAATTTAAATACTACTTGCTTAAAACATTTCTTCTAGATAACAGTATCTGGATGCCTACTTAATATTTAGAGATCAGATTTTTAAATCTACCCAAAAGCTAAATTAATATTGGCATTAATTAAAAAGAATAAAAGAGAAATTTAGAATTAAAGAGCTACTTTTAAATTAAGAGTAAGTGGCTACTTAGAAAGGTTTATCTATAAGCTTATTTTTATTTTCCTTTTTATTCATTTCTTATTTTATTAATTTACTCTTTTCCTCTATCTCTTAGTTCCTTCTGCTATCAGTCATATGCTTTTTATTTAAGATAATAATCTGAAATATTTGCAAAAGCTAATGCTTTATATAAAAGGATTAATAGATAGTAAGGGTTAACCATTATTAATGTAGTAAGAAAATTAATAAGATGAGATTCTTAAAGCTGTATCTATTATCATTTTAATACTCTCAAATTATGCTTAACCTAATTCATTTAAAAAGAAAGTCTGAAAGGATTTACATACCTGACCACTATTTATTCTATTCTCAAATAACTTATAAAATGTCAAAAGAGCTATTTCAAAAGAATACTACGGAGTTAAGTACTAATTATGAAAAATAAAATTATACAACTCGAAAAAATTACTAGCTTGGAGATCTATAGACATAAGGCAACGAAGATAATCAATGAGAAGAAAAACTATGAAAGCATGAATGGTTACCCGCTCTTTAAAACGAAGGTCAAATTGAATGAATAAAAAATAAAATTACTGTCTATGAATGGATAGCGAAGATGAGTAAGAAGTAATTTAACTTAGAAAAAAGTTAATACCAGGCTCTTATGAACAAAAATTAGAAAAAGATGAAAAAGTAAGTGATGAATAGATCAAGCAAGGATTAGCAGATAATGAGAATTGATTCTATCCATATTTGATTCTCTGCATTATTTTTATTGCTTTGCTGAATTTAACAAATTTAGTCTACGAAACAGCCTAAATGACTAAAGCTTTCCAAGATACTTTTAGATATAAAAAGCTAGATTAATTATTCCTTAACGAGTTGGTACAGAAAATTCCTGATCTTATTCTAAATCCGCTTTATAATCCTTATGTACGCAGTTCTTAGATTTATCAGTGAGAGTCTAATGTGTTCTTAGGCATGAGGTTTTCACTTAAGCGCTCAAAAGTTGAAAAAATGACAGACAAAAATTATGCAAAAATTCTAAAGCATAAGAGAACGGATTGTGACTTCATAAACCCCTATTATAAAAATACCTATGAAAGCACAGAGTCATTTTCACAGAAATAATGATGGAGTGCTCTAAGCTTGGATTAAGTTTAACTGTAAGATTTAGCAAATAGGTAAAATGAGACTTACGTGAAACAAAATGAAATAAACTATAACTAATAGAAAACCTTTACATCCAACAAAACCTAAACAAACTTACAACATTATATTGATCAAGTATCATATAATAACGATTTCAAGACTTATAAATACAAAGAAGAGAATGGTTTCTTAAATTCGGGAGCTTATACTTAATATTTCACTTACAATGAAACAATGGAAAGGGTAATGTATTAGTACGCTTAAATGGTATAGTCTGGATGATTCGAAGTAACTGCTTTTGGATCTTTAGTAATCGAGTTCTTCTTTTATAATGCAAATTACAGAAATTTAGAATATTATTGCATCATTGCTTAGATAAAAAGTCCCTACACTGTGAAAGTAGAATAATATAACTAAGGAATTTACATAGAATTACTAGACTAAGATAATAAAGATTCAAAGACAGCCCTTTATCTAGGTATAGTTTTAGTGATTTTATCCTTTTTCTACTTTCTTAGAATTATTAAAGCAGCTAATGTCAATATTCGCTTTTATTATAGTAATGAGCAATGCTAACTGAGCGTAAGATATCTGCTTTAGTTAATAGTCTTTATTATGATAGTAATTAGCATGGCTTTATGAATTGATATTCAGCTTGTTAAGGCAAGCGAATTAGAACTTCCAATCGAAAACGAAGATGATTTTAATGATTACGTTTCCCTAGCGATAGAATATCGTTATTTTGTAAGAATCGCTTCGTTGACAATAATTTCTATGTCAATAGAAATATTGGAAATCCTTACAAATAAGCTAGTTATTTTTGCAGTGTTTCTAGATTTGCTGATTAAAGCTAAAAATGAGATTTTTATGTTTTTTATAGTTTGATTTGTAAGCATTATGTCTTATGCTTTCGTTGGTGTTCTTTTATTTTATTTCGACACAGCTTACTAAGAGTTTTGGTCATCTTTATTTATGCTATTTAAGTTTTCAATTAAGCATCATCCTTATGATGATACCAATTTCGAAAACAGTTGGCTAGAGTATCAATTTTACAAGTAATGCTGATCAAATGGAAATTGGATTATTCTGATTTCTTTCATTATTGTTCAAACCTTTTTCCTCAATTCCTTGATAACAGCTTAAGTATTATTCTATTTTGAAGTAATCAAGCATTAAACTATATAAGTAACTCAAGCTTAGTCCTAAATACGCAAGCAGAAGAACCAGCAAACTAGAAGGCTTTGGATTAATTTGATTCTTTTAAGATAGAATAGAAATAAAGACCTTGAAAAGGATATTTTAGAGTATGATTGGCTATCTAAGCAAATTTAACTGCTAACCAAAATAAAAGCTAAAGAGCATTGTTTATAAAGCTTCGATTCTTAATTGATAAGTTTTGATAAGGATAGAGATCAGTTTAATAAAGAAAGCAAATAAGAAGAAAAGAAAACTTATAGTAATAGTAAAAAGCTATAGAAGCAAAAAAATATTTAACATTTCTGTGATTTCTCAATGCAAAAATAGTATCAAGACTGAGATAAAATTATTCTTGAGCTATATCGAAAAGCTTAGAGGCCAGCTATTGATGCTAAAATGGATTAGAAGAAATGGCCTAAATATAATTTTAGCAAGCATAATGAAATAATAAACTATTTTGATTTTACTTCTAACACAAGAGAAGTAATGCTGAGATGTATGCTAAAAAGACATATATTTCTTGAATATTCTATACCTCATCAAAAAGAACTTCCTTGGTATTACAGTTTTATCCAAAATCTGTCAGAAATTCAACTTTTTCAAATATGCTTAAAAACTAAAGCGAAATCTTTGAGTACACTAGAAGAGCAGAAAGCTTAAATCTAAGATCAAATAAAAAAGAACAGGCAGCAATGAGAAGAAAATATTAAAAAGGCTATGGAAAAGAAAAAAAGACCAAACTAGGAATGGAAATATGTCTGTAAGCTAATTCTATATATTATCTACATCCTAATATTCTTTTCAACACTTAGCAAGTTTTTAAATTTAGAGTCTAAGTATCAATACCTGCAATTCTCAAATGTATTTCTCTCAAAAGCAAAGTTTTAAAACTAAGATTTCTATCCAGGGAAAAAATTTAACTTTCTAAGACATAAAATTTGGGTTTATGATATAAGACTTTTTACAGCAGAGCATTTACTAATAGTTTTAAAGAAATAGCACGCTTCCTTAAGTATGACCTTAATTTTATGGAACTCCTATTTTTAGAGTAACGACAAGATTTACTAAAGTTCTAGAAAACAAATCTAAATTTTCCAAAAACTTGTGTCAAACCAGAAAAGAAACTGGAATAGTATCTCCTTATGATAAGAATTCAAATGAAGTTACTGAAACAATTTGGAAAGAAAGAAATTTCATTTACAAGAAAAGTGGAGATAATATAACCGCATTCAGAGCAGAAGGATATGTAACTTTACTGTCTCAAGAAACACTACGACATCTATAAGCAAACGAGAAGTATATAGTTGATAATATATTCGATTATCAAAAGAATTGCATGGTCTTTGACTTCATTTCCTTTTATAATCACAGCAGCAACATTAACTATTAGAGTTTATACTGATGCAATTAGCAAAGTGGGAGAATAACATCAAGTGCCTGAAACTCCTCAGTTTAGGTAATAAAATTTAGTGAACTTCCTCATGAAATAGTAGCTGGAATAGCTTTCATTTTTATATTTGGTTTTTGCTTTTTGATTGAAGAAATGATGAAATATTATAAGCAGTACTGTTTAATCTCCAAGAAAGGAAAAAGAAAGTAAAATGTTAAGCTATACTTAAAGAATTTACAACTTTAAGCTAAATTTAATCAGAGCAAGAGTTACCAGAAATAATTAGAGAATAGTAAAGGATGAAAGAAAAATTCCAAATAAATATTTAGTTTTACATGTGTGGTATTGAAATTTATTTTCGATCGTTTATAATGAATGATCATAAGCTTTTTAACCTATTCAACTAAGTCTATTTGAAGCTTGATTGATATTATGCACGTAATTTTATTCTTATGTTCGTTCGCTCTTTTAATTCAACTAACTTCCAACAAAAGTTTAGAAAAAGACTGGTCAATTTATTACGTAGAAGCCGATTCAGAAATAGGTAATTTTTATGACTTTGCTAAGTCATAGCAAGCAGTAGCAAAGATACTATCATTTTATGGATTCTTCTTAATCCTGAAGTTCATAAAATACTTCAATTTTTATAAAAAGTTTGCCATCGTTAAAATATTCATTCAAAGAGCACTAGATGATATCCAATCTACCCTGCTTCTACTCCTTATTTTGCTAGTAGGATTTACACTTATGACTCATAATGCTTTCGGGCTTTTATACTATAAGTTTGACCAAGAGTTATACTCATTTATCTTCTTTATAGAAATACTTAGTGGAGTGATTCCAATTCATGAGATAATAGAAGTAGACTATAGCTTATCAGTTATTTTCATTCTGCTCTTCATTTTCATCTTCTACTTTACATTTAGAAGCTTATTTACAGCTAACATTAACGCTCATTAATAGAACTACAAGCATTATGTTGATAATTACTTTCCAGGAGAAAGCAACTGAATGTAAAGTCTGCTGAAGCTAATAAAGAAAATAAGCTTAAAAGTGTTCTCTAAGATAAAAAATCTATTTAGTTAGCTTTAAAAAAAGCAAGAAAGTGACCTTTCTAAGTAGTAAAGTAAGAAGTAACTTAGCTCTCAAAGATAGAAAGTAACTAACCCTTCTTCTGAAAAGTTAAAAAGTGTCATTTAACAATAAACTTAGTGAGAATCTCCTGAAATAGACTAAAAGAATTTATTTGAACTTGATAAAATGATGAGACCTTACATTAAACTAAACTAACTATAATATGAAGCTTATATCTAGAAATCAAATGATTAAAATGAGAAATCAAAACTAGAAGAATAAACGAATATCAAGTTGCAAGTTTATCAAGACTAAATTAGATCAACTTTCTGATTAGGAAAACTTGAAGAAATGCTAGAGAAGAAAAATAACTTTGCCTTATTCTCCTTAGCAAGCTAATTGGAAGAAGAATAAATATGCATAAAAATAAAGCAAACTATTTATAACTTCAATAGAAATGCTAACTTCGATTTGTTCTCATAATTAGATGAGTAGCAAGAGGAATGACTAAAGTTTCCGGATTAATGGCAAGAATTAACCTTTAGAAAAGCGAATTCAGTTTTGAAGCTTAAGTTTTGGGAGGCTTATTATGTTCAAAGAATTTAAGATTAAAAAGTTCAAATAAGAGATGCTAATTCAGGGTGGGATAAATTATAGTCACTATGTAGAAACAAAATTACTAAAGAGAACTAACTTTTGAGCATGGATAGTAAGCTTTTTTGTTTGTGGAATATTCTAAGCCTGCAAGAAAAATTATCTTTATGATGTGGAGAATATAATACCCAAAACTAAATGCTAGATTAAATTCTCACTTTCCAGTAAATGAATCAAATCTGGCAGAAAACACCCTTTGATAGCAAAAGCCTGTATAAGAATTTCTCAAAGCTTAGAGTTGTAGTAAGCGAGGGCTATTCAAACTATACAATAGAATAGATTTCTAAAATAGAGTAGATATTCTATGAAAAAGAAGAAGCTGAAAGTGATGCTTTATCAAAATAGAGGAGAATCTTCTAAAAACTAAAAACTAATTTGAAATATCTTTTAATAAGCTATATCATCAAAGGAGATAATTAAGATGAAATCACCAGAAAACTATTCATCCAGAATTGCTAAAATCTCCCTATTAAAGAAAGAATTTCATTTATCCTAGAGAAAAACAATAATAAACTGGGAGCAATCTTATAGTAAAGCTTTGAAGAGAAACTAATATTTTGAATAGCTTTAAATAAAACCTAGAAAATTTAGCTAATTCTTCACTGCTAGGATTCATTAGAAAGTGAAATAATGGAAATGATAATGGATTGGGAATCAGATTTTTCATTATGAAACATAGAAAAGAACAATATAGCTTTAATTACACAAATCAACCAAGAAACATACAATAAAAATACAGCTTTAGGATGCTACTAAGCAAAGAATTCTATATTAACAGAAAATCTTTAAAATCATAAAGATATTGAGAACTAAATAAACTCCTTTAACATATACGAATAATCCTAAGAGTTCAAATTGCAAAGTTTACATAGGAAAATATAGTGGAAGAAGCTGCTTAGCAAACTTAAAATAGAAAATCGCAGTTTGAATAAAACTTTAGTAAGCATAAGAAAATGATTGAATTTAGTGAAAATAAAGTAAACAAATATAGAGAAGAAGACTCCATTGTATCTTAAAATTAGAAGTAAGAAAAAATAACTAAGTAGATTAAAATATTTTCTGATGACATTAAATAGAAATAATTGGAAAACTCAGACAGTTTACAAGATGGCTAGGATGAATTTTTAAGTCTAAGTTCTAGATAGATAAACTGAAACGAAAGTGCTATTTCTACAGATCAGAATATAGAAGAAGAAATTAATTAGCATTCTAGCTTTTAAGAAGATTAACCTAATTAAAATTGATAATTAGATGATAATTAGAAAAATTAAGTACTTAAAGGTTTTAAGAAAGTAAAATTTTAGTTAGAAAAATTCCCTTTTACAAATAAACACTTAGACTAGAAAGATACTGCTGAAGCCTTAACTCAATAAAAGCTAATCCTAAAACAGTCTCCGAAAGAAAAAATTTCATAAATATATATTTAAGATCGTGAAACTTCCTAATGAAATTTAGAAGTAAAGAAAGGTTAAGATAATAGTCCCTTAGAAAAAAGTAATCCTTAAAATAAATCAATAGTTTAAGAATAATCAAGCGAAGAAAGAACTTCTTGTAACGATTCCTTGGAAAATAAAAGAAAAACTGCATTTCACAGCAAGGAAATTAACAGTAATGAGTTTATTGAAATAAATGAATAGTAAAAATAATAAGAATATAATTAAAGTGAGAGTGATTAGTCTCTTACTGAAAGGCTAATATAATTAGAATTGCCAAAAAATAATTATGCTAATTAAGCCAGCTCTGAAATTATTCCTTAGCTTGAGTCTTAAAATAATAAAAGAAACTAAGAGGAAATTAATTTGCTTTTTCAAGGATAAATATAGCAAATCTAAAACCTACTTAAATAAAAAAGTGGGGAAAGCCCTAATTCAGTAGCTAAAAGTTCTAAAGATGAAGAATAAAAGTGAGATATAAACGTCGATAAATATTAATTTAACTTAATTATATTTCTATTAATTTATAAACTAAAATATCACCTATCTAGTTAACCATGCTAAGAAAAAGCTTTAAATTGAGAGTCTAAGATAAGTAAATAAAATAAACTTAATAATACTCTATCTAGTAAATTTGATAAGCTTTATATAGTAAACTCAAGAGTTAAAGGTATATATCAAAGCTATTTTAGTAAATAGTAAAAGGTTGATAGATAGGATATAAATGATATAAAATAGTAGGGATAAGCACTATAAATTTATTTGAATAGTTAATTACCCAGTGCTATATAATTTTCCAGTTCATTAAAAGAAAGAGATTATCCTTTTTAGAGACAATACTCTATATATTTCTACTTGATAAGATTATTCTTATTAAAAGGATTTCTATTTTTGAAGAAGAGAAAATGAAAAATGCCTTAAGTATATTAAAAGATATAAATAGGATATATTAAATAAAATGAAATAACTAATACTCTTAGATCTTTATTATTATCTTAATAACTAATATTAACTTAAGCTTATCTCTCTTGATATATCCTTAGTTATTATTATTTTTATACATTCTTTATTCCAAAGCTATTTATTAATTAAAGTCTAGCTTTATTTAACTTTTGAAGGTATAAAATTAAGAGTTTAATACATTACACTAAGAAAGTGATTTGACTATTTATTAATTTAATAGTTTTGTCCTTAACTATTTATCCTAGCTAAAATTTAATTATATAATAAAGCTTATTAAATCAATAAGTTGCTAAAATAACTAAACAACTAGCTATAGCTACAACCTATTTATTTAACTAACTAAATATAAACTCTGTCTAGTAGATTTTCTAAACTAATAGCAAGCTATATATCTTAATAAACTTTAGAAGACTTAATTAAGTTAAAGATTAATAAATTTAGAGTTACTTTAGAATAAAGAAATTTAATATATCTACCTGTATATTCTCTAACACTATTACAAGCTTTAAAGTTATTGTATACTTGTATATAAGTATTCTTATAGATTTAAAGATAGTAAAGCTTATTGCTTTAATTATAATTAATAAGTAGCTTTTATCCTAAATTAAAGGATTTAATTTAGAGTTTACTTTATTAACAAATTTCCTTATCTACTGGCATTAATTAAAGTTAAGGAGCCTATTTTTAATTTTGAAATATGAGTTCGACTTTGTTTATTTATATATGAAACAGCATTCGCAATCAAACTTTTTTATTTCTATTTATTTTCTTTCATAAGAAACAAAATAAAGAGAGGCATTTTAAAGGATAAACGAGAGAAATTAGAAATTTTTATATCTAAAATCAAGTTTTAGATATTTTCGCAAACTTAACTTTACAAAAATACAAATGACTAAGAAATAATAGAAATAATTAAGAACTATAATATGATTTTATATAGCTAAAAGCACAATAATCAATTGTAAAAAGATAACCTAAAAGTAAACAAACGAAGTTGAGTGAGATTATACAATAATTTATTTCCACTTTTTACAACTTTATGCTTGAATTCTTTACGAATAAGAAGCGTAAAAACAGTTAAAGGCTATCAAAAGAATAACTTATAATTGCTAGACCAATTTAATAAAATAAAAGCTTTAAAATTTGATTCTTTTTATATAAACAGTTTAAATTTAGTTATATAGATAATTAATTAATTAATTATAAAAGCCTTTAGAATATTCTTTGCTATCAAATAAAATGCTTTTATTTATTTAATTTTACTTAATAAATTATTATAATGAAATAACTAAAGAGTGCTTTACATATCTTTTATTCTAACTTCATTTAATTCTTTATATAAGTATAAAGTATCTGATTTCATTGCTTTTTTTATTATTAATCAATATATTTTTCTTCCTTTAACTAAGGTTAGAGATATTACTTTTTAAATAATTGTATAATTTACCAGGTTTATAAAATAAATATCTGTCTTATAAAGAAGTCCATATGAAGTTTATCTATTTTCTATTAAAGTTAATAAAAGTTTCCTTCTATAATTAAAACTCATTTATAGCTGCTTTAGTTTAGACTACCTAAACATAATTTACTTATCTACATTTATTTGCAAAATTGAATAATTATCTTAAAATATCCTTTACTTAATTAAATATTTAGGCTTTATCTTCCATGAAGCATCAGAGACTAAGCTTTATAATTACATTCTATTATTAATACTTAGAACTTTAATATATTTTTAGTTTTGCTTTGGAAGTTTATGTTGAAATAATTAGCTTTCAGTTTTAATAGTCTATTAATTTGACCAATGTAAATTTTAACTTATATGCTACTATAGAGTTTAATAATTCTCATATTCAATGTAACATTCTTTTTACACTACAACTTAAATTATGGATCGGCTGAAAAGCTTTAAGCAAAGTATTGTTCTTAATTATTTTAGACTTAAGTAAGAATAACTTATATTTAAAGATATATTTCTTATAGCTTTTTATTTATTCCTCTTTACTCTAAATCTAAATTTTAGTAAGAAAAAGCTATAAAAGTAATCAGAAAAGCAAATTAACCTACAAAGCTAGAGTATTTCTTAGTATAACTCTTTAATTTATAGAATCTTTCAGTTATAAACTTTATGGTGCTTTTATTTAGAATAGACTGTAAATGATAAATACACATATACTAATAATAGATTATATAAAAAGATGTAATAATTGCTTTTTAAACTAATAGTCACTTTTTAAAATCCTTAGTAGCTAAAGTACTTTTAATACTCTACTATGTATTAGATGATACTAGAACCTGAATTCTATTTCTAAACTTAATTTTAAAGCATTATATTTAAACTTTATTAACTTTCCGCTATTATAAATAGTTAAAAGCTCTATCTTACTATATCTCATATATCTTCTCACAGAGACTAAAGATATTGCGTTTTTAAACAATTAGAAAATTATCTAAAGTTAGTCTGTTAAAAAATACTAAATTTAAAGAAATTATGAAGGAGTATAATTTACTCTTTATTAATATAATATAGAGAGTATCATATGTGATTAAATAGTTTTACTAACAAATCTCTTCTATACATTTTTACATGTTCTGATTGAATAACCTTATACTAGAGTTATTAAATAGATCTTAGAGATATCCAAATATAGCGGAAGTTTAAAAAATAATTAAATTCAAACTTAAATTTAGATTAACTCTTAGAATGAAACTACCCTATTAAAAGGATTAAGATAGCTATTTAATATTTTTTCTATTTTAGTTCTTTATTTTATCAAAATTAAAATCAGAAACATTATTTCTTTCACACCAGCTTCTTATATCTTATTTATAGGAACACATTGAAAACAAGCTAAAAGTTCTTAGATGAGAATAAAACTTTCAAATTTGATAAACTTAAATAAGAGGGAATTGATTTATTTAGATTAAGCTAAATTTTATATTTTTATCCTTGAAGTTCTTAAATTATTATTAGCATTGCTAATTTGCATAGTCTTTATATTGCTATAATAATAAATAAATAAATATTTTCAACCAACACCTTTATGGAATATTTTAGTCTTTTTAAGCAAATTAGAATAATTAAAAATTATTAAATAAGTTTATTTAGCTAAATAAAAATAAGATAGGATAAGTAAATTGTTTTTATTAAATCTTTTATCATAGTTGATAGTTTAATAGATAAACAATCTTTAAAGCATTTACTTTACTTAAGCGAGTGGAAATTAGCAATATTTTAAACTTAATTTTAAAAGCTTAAAAATTTAATTTATTCAACTTGCACCGAAAGTCTGCACTCTAAGATGATTGGATAATAAGTTATAGTTATAATAGATATTTAAAAACATTATATTTCATATAAAACAAATCTAGCAATTAAATAAATTCTATATAAGGTAAGAGAGGCATTTTTATAGTAAGTTTAGTATATTGTTAGCATTTTGCAGTTTCTTATATAGTAAGCTCATATTAAAAAGTAAAAATAAACTTAATTATTTCTAAATATAACTAAAAGCATTTATATTCCTCTTATGTAAGTATAACTCAGATTCGTACCTTAACTTTTCTTAATTATAAATGAAAGATAAATAGCTAAGTTTTAGTTTAGAAATTTGGAGCAATGCACTAAATATATAATATAAATAATAATTTAAATTTAATTAAAAAGACATTGGAACTGAGGCTGGCTCTCTGATAAAGCATTCTAGTTTTATGGATAAGGGCAAATTCCTATCCTGTCGATGAGAAGTTCTCTAGTTAGAGTAAATCTAAGCAAGAAAGCAAAATCTTTCTGGTTAACTACATTTATTAACTGCTTGAAATCTGTCGGCTTATAGTTATGGAACTCCCTGTCCGAAGCTTATTCAATTAAGCTGCAGGATATCCGCGTTATTGGCATCAAGAGAGTAAACTGGATTAATTAGCTGGAAAGGAATTTCCAGTCTCTTTAAAGAGAAACTTTTCAAGCTTATAAATAATTAAAAGAAACTTAAATTACTTTAATTTAAAGAAATTATAATTGATAAAAAAATAAAAATTTTAAAATAAACTAAATAAGCTTTATAACTCTAAAGACAAACTTAAAATAAAAATTATTAAGTTATAATAAATAAAGTAATAGAAAAAGTATTAAGATATAATTTTAATTTTCATATTAATAATATTTTATTTTTAGTTACTAAAATATAATAAAACATACTTTATAATATTTTATACTTTAATTCTTTATTTTAGTATTATTTAAAAACATTATTATGATGATATTATTTCTAATTTAATTTTAGTTCAGATTTTCTTATTCTCTAGTTTAAACCATTTGTCGTGTTCAATATCAAAAGAAAATAGCTCTCTTTCTTAATTGTAGAAATAAATAAATTTTCCATAATACTAAGGAATATTTAGAATATTTCCTTTTCTTGCACAGTCTTCAGCAAACGGAATTACTTGCTTTTGGTCAAATAAGAGCACCTACTTCATTTAGCCTTTATTACCGAAAATAAATATGCTTTCCTTTGGTACTAAAACAGAGCATGTTTACGATACTGTTGGAATTTAATTTTAGTTCATAATCCAACTATTTTTATTGATGTCATATTCATATATTGTTCTACAATAATCTTATTATTTTCTATAATCAGTACCTCCAAAGGAAAATATTATATCATCTTTTACTGCACAACTTAAACCTTGTACACCTAAAGGATGACATTAAGCAGAAGAAAAGGATTTATTATCTAAATCAAATATTTCGACACTACTATGAAATCCTCCTAATACAAAAATATTTCTTTTGTAATTTACAATACTATGATTACATCTTCCATAACTACCCTTAAATACTTATATCTCATTTTTTTTAATTACCGCAAGATCATAAATACTTCTACTTCCACCTGAAATTACGCAACTATTTTCTCCAATTTAAAGGGCTCTGAAATCATCACCTAGTCAAACTTTTAATTCTTATTTGTATCTAATTTTGTTAATTTTAGGTTAGTAATAAAAAATATCATAATCGTAAAAAATAAGATCCTTTATTTCTATTAAGTTAGGTAAGATTTCATATTTAGAAAGTAATAAGGGAATTTTGGAAAGACTAGATACTTTTTATTATTGCTATTTTTTCTTTAGAATGCTTCTTAGATATAAGAATCTAATAAAATAGGCATTAGGCTATTGAACATTTATCTTAAAAGTATTTTACTCATGCTTTTAATGTTCTTATTATCTATACTCTTCTTCATATTTTTGTTCTATTTCTTCTTATCTTTATTTCCATTTCATTTTTCCACAGGAGCATCCACAAAATTCTTCGTAATTATTTTTTAATTTTCCTATAATTTCTTTCCAGTATTGTTCCTGCTATTTTTCTTATTACATTTCCAGTATGCAAAGTTACCCTTAAAATTTTTAATCACTTTCGTTTTTCTAATAATCTTTTCAAGCTGATGATTCTTCTCTTTCTCTCCCAAAAAAGTTATCTGGACTTTAATTTGGAGAATTTGGCTATTAAGATTATTAGTTAAGAAAGAATTCAGGTTGACTTAATATATTGAGAGGTTGTGAAGGTAAATTTTATATTTGGCTGCTTATTTAAGAAGCAAGATTATGATTTGCCGAATTTTTCATTTGATATACAAATAAATAAAGTCTTAAATACTTAAAGCATAGTATCTTATTAGTTTTAATTTAAGCTAAAAGGAATATAAATCTCTAATAAATTTCTTATAAATAGACTAGCAAGCGTTTAAGTAATTAAAACTAGTCATACAAAAGCTATTACAATAGAAATCTAAATTAATATTTATTTATTTTATAACTCTTATATTTATGTCATAGTATTAAAGGAAATGCTGTAATATACTTTTAATAAGCAAATATAATGCTTTTATGAGAAACTAAATTTAGACTTATAAAATAAATTATTATATTCATAAATTAATATCTAATTATTTAAGATAAAGCAAGCTATCATCTAGCTTTTATAATTCTATTAATAGTCAACCATTAATCTAATTTAATTAGTTAAGTCTAAAATTAAACTTTACTTAGAAAAGTCTCTTTTTAAGTTTATTTTAAAGCACTATCTTTTTGCTATTTTAAAAGGATTAATCTTATTTGGAATAGATAAATAATTAAGTTAGTTATGCTTATTTAATAATAGCTTTTAGATTGTTTATTATTTAATATTTTAAAGATTTAGTGTATCTGAGTAATTTAAATATTATATTATTTTTAGTTTATTGCTTATATACATTAATTTACTAAACTTATTAAGAACTCTGAAATTCTTGGCTTTATATTATATTAATATAATAAAATGCT